>JAPKLX010000277.1:0-64913 GCA_026898415.1 Leonotis leonurus | reverse complement strand
CCCCCCCCCCCCCCCCCCCCCCCCCCCCCCCCCACACACCAAATACACAAACTTTTCAGTTTACTTGACTAATTAAAGGAGAGATTTAAGCTTTCTGTATTACAGGTTGCTCAATGTGTCAGACCAGATCGATTATCTACTCGATCTTGTTCTGACCAAGCAGAATCTCTCGAGTGAGTAATACAAAGTAGAGAGTAAGAGTAATCTTAATCTCCAACTGTGTATTGTGTGCGGAATAATGGTGGACTTTAGTCGGTGCTCTTTGATTAGAAAACCTTTCAAATCTTAGTCGAGTATTTAGAGAATTGATTAAGAATGCAGTTTGTATAAGAGTGACAGATAGAGAATAAAACAACTGGAATATAAATGAAGAAAATAAATAATACAGTTATTTTACGGGGTTCGGGAAACCCCCTACGTCCACGGTCTAATCCAACCTGGATTAGATATCCACTACTAGGATACTCTCTTATTTATACTCGCTGAGAACGAGCCACAAGTTCCAATTACAAACCTGATTGAAACTTATGCACGAATAAGGGTCGTGTCCCTTTACAACTTACAGAAAACTACTGTAAACGGGATTTCTTCACGTTAATCCACTAGAAAATTACTAGCTAGCAAAGATCTCCTTCCTTTCTTGATAAGACAGACTTGAATCGAGGTGTGATTGCGATCACGAACGGTTTGAAGCTTTTTTCTGATGTCAGATAGAATGCTTGAGAATATTTCTTTTCATGTAGTGCTTGTAACTTTTCAGACTATAAAAACTCCAAATATATATAGGCTTTGAATTTGAATTTCTAGCCGTTTGTTGATTGGCGTGAATTGATTTTGGATTGCCAATCAATGTTATTCATCATATCTCTTCTTTCCTTGTAGGTTGACTGAATCTTCTATGAATGGGAAGCAGATCAACTGAGATTACTTTCCTTCTTCTTGTCAATCAATGATTTTCCTTCCAATTCTCAAAGGATGGACTTAAGTACTGACGTGGATATGATGAGTAGGGCAACGTTTTCTGAGGGTTTTGATAGTTCTATCGATCTGTTGCCACTTCTGTCTGGTTGATTCAATTCTTTCTGTTTGATTTGAACCTTCTGGTTAGACTCTTTCTGGTTTTAAGTGCATATATGGTTGAACACTGGTTGAGTACTTTCTGGTTGAACAACTTTCTGTTAAAGTTGATTTGCTCCAACTTTCTGTTTGAGACTTGCTGGTTCAACTTTCTGTCTAAGATTTGCTGGTTAAACTTTCTGTCTAAGATTTGCTGGTTCAACTGATTCAACTTTCTGTTAAAGTTGATTTGCTCCAACTTTCTGTTTGAGACTTGCTGGTTCAACTTTCTGTCTAAGACTTGCTGGTTCAACTTTCTGTCTAAGACTTGCTGGTTCAACTGATTCAACTTTTCTGTTAAAGTTGTCGTGCTCCAACTTTCTGGTACTTAGACTTACTTCAGCTTTCTGTTACAAGGAGACAAAATAGAAATAATACAGAACATGAATAATATGAAGTGTGTTTTCGAGATAACATCATCAAAACTTAAATTATCTGTGGGGTTCCCAATAGACTGCGCAGTCAAATTTTAAGAATCACAAAAGAATTTAGTGAACATAGATTCTTTAGAGACAAAATCCCTATGCTTCACTTTCAATGGCATGACAATTATATTAGTACGAATGCGATTTCGGCATGTGTCTACTGAGTACTTTTGTACTCAGCCCTACATGTATTTATAAATGTGCAGGTTGAGTTGTGATGTCAAGGAGGAGTGATCAGCGATGGTTTTGTCGAACTCAATTAGCATTAACTCTTGGGGGTTTACATGTCTTCATACATGTAAACTTAGAAATTGATCCAATTTCCGCTGCAAACACTCTTTTCAGTATTCAGTACTTTCAGATGTTATAATCAACAACCTATGTATTCTGGGTATCGGTCATTTAGTACCGAACTTCGTGTATGAACCACTTATTATCGAAGCACTTATTATATATTCACCTTCAAGTCATTATCCATTTTCTTATTCATTCTATATTTTATTCCCAAGTCACGGTTATACCCATCGTTACTACAGATAGTGAAGGTGGGTCGTGACAGATTATGAACAAAACATGGAGCACAAAAAAACACTCTTCAAGAGTAATTGAGAATTAAATTGCACCTCTCCTTCATACTCAAGACGTTTTACTATGCCATCAGGTAGGTGTATTTCTTGTGCCTTTGGAAGCCTTTGTTTTGTATGTAAAAGTTGAGTATTGCAACATATGTGCGTGCTAGCTCCTGAATCTATAATCTAAGACATAATCAGGATGCACATGTTTGGGTTTTCACTGCGCAACCAAGCGAGAGAGTGGTTCAAAAGATTTCTGGCCAAATATTTCCCACCGGCGAAAGCGCAAAATATCATCGCCGACATCCCCCACTTTTCACAAATGGGGGATAAGTCACTGTTCAAGGAATAAGATAGATCCAGAGGTCTTCTATGCAAGTTTCCACAACATGGATTTTCTATGGACCAGCAGATCACTCGATTTTACTGCAGTGTGTCTCAGAATACCAAAAGCATGGTGGATGCCTCTGTCGGAGGTTGTCTACTAAATCGAAACGTGGACTAGGTGGCGAGAATAATTGATGAGATTACTTCTAATAGCTATCAGTGGCCTATGGAGAGGTAGCGTATCAGGCGAGTTGCAACTGCATGCACATACTCCAAATCTGATGATGATCTATTGGAGCAAGTCATGTTACTTAAGAAGGAAGTTGAGGCTGATTGGAAGGAGAGATCAGAGAATCATGTAGTTACCGAGTCGAATATGATGGAAGATGTTAACTTCTTTCATCAGAATAACTATCGGTCTCACCGTCTGGGAGGATTTCATAGAGGCAATCAGCCTTATTATCCGAATAACCTAAATCATCCCAACTTATCCTATTCAAATTTGAATAATGCTCTACAACCGCCAATGGGATTTATAGTGTAAAATGGGGTTAATCAAGAGCCCAAGAAACCATCTTTGGAAGAGATGATGCAACATATGATGGCCCAGCAGACGAATTTCATTAATCAGACAGGGGACTGAATTACTACATTGGAGAATATAGTCACTAGAATGGGGAAACAACTAAAAATGATCGAGATACAGGTTGGGCATATAGCAAATCGTGATGCAGCTCAACACAAGCTGAGATAGTTTTCGAGCAACACATAATTTAATCTGAAGAAGCAGTGTCATGCGATTCACGTGATTGAAGGGCCGAGACATGAGACATGTGCAAACGGGAGCCCTCAGGTGCAGAAGAACATAGTTGATGCTTCGCCTGTTGCACCAGCTGAGCAAGTTGAGCCAATTAAACTCCCATTTATGAAGCGTCTCATCAAAGGTAAGATTAGCGAGAAAATGGAGCGCTTCATGGAGAGGTTCAACCAGATGGATATAAATCTCCCACTACTCAAAGCTTGGGGCGATAAGTGTGCTTTATATCTGAAAGAGGCCTTCTCTCTCAAAAAGAAGATCCATAAGTTCGGGACCTTTAAGCGACATGAAGAGTGCAGTGTAACATTACAGGAAGATCACAGATAAAAAGGTAGAACCCAAAAGCTTCAATGTGACATGTGAAATCAGGGGTTAGAAGATAGAGAGAGCACTCTGTGACTTAGGAGCAAACATCAATGTTATGCCACTAGCTATGACTCAACGACACTGAATTAGTAGAATACAGAACTCCAATATGTGAGTCAAGCTAGCAGACGGTAGTACGAGTATCCCAGATGGGATTATTAAAAATGTGCTCGTGAAGGTGGGGGATTTTTGATAGAACCCGTATGAGGGGCTCGTAATTCTGTATGATCCACATGTTTAATAAATTTTATAAATAATTAATTTTTAATACCACATAGGAGAATATAAAGCAGAATTAAATTATACCTTCTCCTTAGCTAGTCTTTCGCTTGCGGAGAGACGAATTGAGTCGTCAGCAACGAACCGCAATCCACTCCAATTGAAACTCCTTGATCTCCTCTTGATCTTCCCGATCATACCTTAGAAACTTCTTGTCACGCCCGCTTTCTACTAATTCTAGTAAAGCCGGGAACATGACCAATGATAGGAATAAATGACAAGAGAAAGAAAATAAATATTCCTTTCATAACATAAAGTAAGGACTAATCCCGTAAATCGGGAAGTCAGAGTCATAAGCTCGTTACATTACATAACAGAATTTAGAGTTTAGTCTTGGATCTATTACATAAAAGTCTAGCAGCGGAATATGCAGGATCGCGTAATAAAATTCTACGCGTATGAAGACACGTAGAACCCCCAAGAGTCAGCTACTATGGAGTTCGACAAAAAGCACGATCTAGCATCCATGTCTTCTTCATTCTTAACCTGCACGTTTAGAAATACATGCAGGGCTGAGTACAAATTGTACTCAGTAGACACGTGCCGAAATCGCACACGTACATATATAACTGTCAAGCCATTTCGAGTGAATCATAGGGATTTTGTCTCTAAAGCACCTATGTTCACAAAAACATTTCTTTGAGAAAATTCTAGTTTGACTGCAGTCCTAGTTCTTTGTATTTAACCATATCTGAAGTTTCTATGTGCCGGGGAAGTGGCCACTTCCCACAGACACTTGACCGGTCAACCTTTCGCTGACACACAGTCCATTGTGTACACTAGTTCGAGTGGAGACGCTAACCCACTGGAACCCGAATTCGATTATCATATAACAGATAGGCATCATACATAAATCGAAAACATTTATGGCAAGACAGTGCTTTTGAAAATATCTCATTTCATTTGAAAGCATACACACATATATTTTCATAGGGTAAGAAAAGCCTACTTGAATGGTCTCGATTGGTGTTCGCCTTGTTCTTGTGATGCGGATCCGACCTCTCGTCGAAACCTTTAATATGAATCTCGAATGAGATATAATCTTCTAGTGCTTTTAATATGTTCTAAGTATAAAAATATTTTCCTTTTATGGCTTGGGAATTATTCTCAAATCTCTACTCAACTATTATACGAGTCTAGAAATTGAAATTCTAGAGAGGTCGTTAATGATGATTTCTAAGTCACCTTATGATTCGGGAATTTACTATACTCAATAAATAAATATTGGGGTAATGTAACTAAAGACATTCCTAATTTAATATCTCGATTCTTAACTCGAGGCAAATGATTTCTAATTAAGCTAATTAGAAATTTAATTGCCACCACAAGCATAATTTATAATTTAATCACTTCGTATGATTAAATTCTAATTAATCAATTAAGTTCTAATTAATTAATTAAATTCTTGTCTAGAATTTAGTTGCTAATTAATAAATTAATTCTCTTAGTTTAGCTTCAAAATATATTCTTGGACTTAGTCCAATTAATCTAAATCTTAGTCTATTGGGTTAGATGATTGGTCCATTAAATAACTAGACCCAATACATTAATTAAATTGGCCCATGTTTTATCTAATTTTCGGCCCAATTATATAGTTAATTAAGCCATTCTTATAAATCCTCTTAGCCCATACATACTCAATGAATTAGCCCACATATTAAATTAAATTAGCCCAAATTCTAAATCTTATTTTGGGCCTGATAGGATTTAATTATTTGCCCAGATATAATAAATTCCTTGGCCCATTCTTTTTCTTATTTCCGCCCAATCGTTTAATTAATCCAGCCTGGTTACTTATTTCATTGGCCCATCTATTTATTGTCAAACCCGGCCCAATACTTATAACTTTTTAGGCCCAGTTATCATTAAAATCATTGGCCCAGTAACAATGATATTGTTAGCCCAACTATTTTAACCAACTTGGCCCATCTTTACACTCTTCTATCTTTGAACTTAGACAAATCAAAACCCCATTTCTCCCATTTACTCTGCCGCTCCCTTCCATCACTCCCTCACGGTTTCTCCTTTCTCGCGCCGCTCCTCTCTCTCGGCTCTCTCTCTATCTCCGTTCCTCAACTAGCCGCCGGTTGTCACCGGCGGTCATCTCTCTTTCCCGGAGGCAGCTTTCTTCCCCCCGTGGTCTCTCTCTCTCTCCTGGCTTCTCTCTGCCCGCGCAGCAACCTGTTGCTGCGGTCTCTTCATCGCCTCGGTGGTTTTCCGGCTTCGCTCACCTCCTCTGCGTGTTTTTCCACTCATACTCTCCACGGAAGCTGGTACGGGAGAAGGTTTCATCGGGAGGGTGCAGGACAGCCGTGAAGCAGCCATCTCCGGTGCTGCGTCGCCCGTCCGAGGCTTCCCTCCAGCGACTGCTTCTTCGCCAAGGTCGAGCAGAGGCCTATCCTGCCTCCCATCTCCGCCTCTCTCTCACTCTCGGTCGTATATTTCTGCGTCGCCCTCTGCACCGCCGCTGCTCTTCTCCACAGCACCTTCTCCTTCTCCTTCTTTCTACTTCTTTTATATATTTGTTGATTGATTAGAGAGTGTTTATGATCTGAAAGTTTCTATCCTTCTCAAATTTCCTGAATTAATTGAGTCCTATGAATGTTCAAATTTTACAGATTGGTTTCGGTTGGTTCGGTGTATTTTGGATTGGTTCGGGGTTGGTTTGAGGTCGTCCGGGGTGGTTCAAGACGGTTCTGGGTGCTTCGGAACCTGCTCGAGGCTGTACGAAGTCGTTCGGGGCCTGCTCGAGGCCAACTGAAGCTGTTCGGAGTCGTGCGGGGCTGTTCGAGGCTGCTTGAAGCCGTTCGGGGCCTGCTCGAGGCCAACCGAAGCTGTCCGGGGTCCTTCGAAGTGATTCGAGGCTGTTCGGCGTGGTTCGGGGCCCATTCGAGGCCATCCGAAGCTGTCCGGGGTGGTTCGGGGCCTAATCGAGGTCATCCGAAGCTGTCCGGGGTTATCCGGATTGGCTCGAAGCTACTCGGGGTCTGTCCGAGGTGTTTCGGGATCATTCGGGGCGATTCGAGGTGGTTCGGGGCTGTTTCGAGGAAGCTCACGGCTAGAGCTGTCCGTTGGGACAGCAGCCGTGATTCCTACTTATAAGGTAAGTCTTTTTGCTCCTTTTTGCTATGTAGATTACAGGTTAGAATAAGTTGCATATCAACATTCACATAAGTCACGTATGCTTTCCCCATGCTTTTCTAAGTTCAAGGTGCAGCGCCTAAATTCAGAGCTTAGCATTCTAAGTTCAAAACCAGTTCTTTAAGTTCAAGTCTAAGCATGCTAAGTTCAATCTAACGTCTGTTTTGCACGTGTATTATATTACTAAGTTTAGCTTTAAGAGGCATGATCATAAAATGCTAGAGCTTCAAGTCCTTACCTCAAAGCTGTCTCTAACTCTCTTCTCCCGACTCTTCTTGTTCCAATTTTGGCAGCGTTTTGGTGTGAATGATCTTTGGGTGTGGTTTAAGTTAAAATCTTTCCCCTTTATATAGAGGATTGAATCCCTATTCTTTACAAATTCTTATGCATTTGCCTCTTCTCTTGGATTTGCAGATCATGGTGATTGGTTGAAGCTTGAGCGTCACTGGTGGCTAGGATCAGTAGGAGCAGTTGCACGCTAGTTTCTGATTTATGGAGAAGCTGAACAGTTGCACGCTTGTTCTGATTTATGGCTTACTGTTCATTGGCCTATTTATCTACTGTAATTACACGTAGATTGCTTTATGTATGTCTATATATATACTACATCTTAGTTGAAGTTTATGTATTACATTCTAAATATATATTACATATATTTTTATAATCATAGTACATCTTTATTTTCCTTTATGTATAAATGCATATTACACTAATTATTACTAATTATACTTCTCATTTTAAACACTAATTATCTGATAAATCATACTTCTCATTTTAACAAATAAGTAATTTAACAAATAAGTATTTGTACTAATTTAATACTAATAATTGCACTAATCATATTAGGCATTAATCACCCTCAATGGACATCCTCGTAAATGAAATCAGATTAAGTGATGACATTAACTATTTAATTTCTACAAGTGTTTGTTATTCTCAAACTATTTTCAAAAATTGGTCTCGTAAATTTAATCCAAGTACGAGAAATTTGAGAAATTTTAGAGCTTAGAAAATTTATTTAGGATTAAAAGACGGGATATTACACTTCTAACCTATTCCCGATTTATGATTGAATATTGTGTGGACAATAATCTATTAAATCTTGCTAGAGAAGAAAAATGAAAAATATAGTGAGGAATACTCTAAGTTTTTGAATATTTAGAGTGAAAAGTCTCAATATGGACGAAAATATTAGGTGTGTAGAGAGAATTTCGGCCATCTTATCTCCCCTATTTATAGATATAATAGGATAGGTTAGGGCTTCAAAGGTGAATGGATAAGATCCCCTTATAATAGAACTAATCCCACTTTTAACTCTATACAATTCCTTCAATTATTCAAGTTAGTTATAATTTGAATAATTCAAAAATAATTTGACCAAGTCAAATCCATAACTTAATTTAAATAATTTTCAAGTCATTTTGACCCAATTAAATTTAATTAATTATTTGGTCAAATTTAGACTTAAATTACTTATTATATTATGTTAATTTAACTATCAAATTAATTACTCTATGAAAATGGAATTAAGTGTAATTCTATTATAAATATTTATCGACTCCACTATAGAATAAATATTGAACTCATCTTTATCCATCCAAAATTGAGGATCTAAGCCTTTTTGTCGTTAATTATTTCCCGCGTTTGAAATTTACTAATTCCATTAATTAATTGAGTTCACTGACAACTCATAACTAATTAATATATTTATTCATTAGTGATCTAATTCAGGTGTTATTTATTACATAAGGAATAAATTCCAACTGGACGGGTTTCTTATGAATAAAACCTTTCTGAACGCCTCACGTGGATTTAATCAACTCGTGTAATCATATTCAAGTAAGTAGATCTAGAATATGTTAGAATTTTCCAATGTAGGATCGAAGGAGATCAAGTATAGATTCCATCGGAGTGGATTGCTGTTTGTGGCTAACGATTCAAATCATTTCTCCAGAAGCGGAGGAGTTGCAAAGGAGAAGGTATAATTTAAATAATTCTGCAATTATATTCTCCTATATGTATTAAATGTGTTAAGAATTAATTATTCTTATGATTAATTAAACATGTGGATCATGCGCATTTATGAGCCCCTCCTATGGCTTCTATCAAAAGCATGTGTATTAGTTTATACATACTGATATCATTCTGCGGGCTAAGGTCAGCTCTTGTATTAAATGATACCGCAATATTTACCGACTAGACTATCTAGATTGTGAGCTTTATACTACAAAGGACCCGACTATGTTACCTTTTGTGGTCATCGATCCACCACACAGTCTAGAATTGTAGTAACCAGGCTTATTTACAATTTAATATATAAAGATAATAAATAACAAACCAATGATAGAAACATTTATTCTCATTTAATGGAACTGAAAACAAGTTTTATACATCGTCGAAACATAAAGCATGCTTTGAGGTATACAAACCCTAACAATTTTCTCTTTCCCGCTGACATTGTCATACTTGACAGGAAGAATGATCCAGAAATCCCGTTAATCTTGGGGCACCCATTTTTGGCTACTGAACAAGTACTATTCAACGTTCAAGAAGACAATCTGACCTTGCGAGTAGGTGAAGAAAAATTGATGATCTCGATGCACAAAAGCTACGCAAACTGGGGGAGGAGCCGAAAAATAAATTCACATGCTCACACCGACTCCATGAGGCATTTGATTCCCACGTCTCTTGATGATTCGAGGTATCATGTAGTTTGGACGTTAAACGTAGCACTTATTGGGAGTTAATCCAATATATATATGCTCTCTTTATTTCAATGTTCGTTTTTTTTTATTTCGTAGTTAGATTCGTTTTTCTTTAAGGCCCTATGAAGCGTGCAGGCACATCGCATTGAGAAGGAGCCGGTCCAGTAGCAACAACAATCCTCGTCCATCATGATGTCCTGCTTAATCTCTCTAGATCATTCATACCACCACCACCTCAATGAGTGCACAGTGTAAGCATAAATCATATATCGGTATAACTTTGTAAATTATATATCGGTATAACTTTGTTTTTCCTCCAAAATTATTTCTCACTACATGTTAAAATAAGTTTGGGGAAGGGGAGAGAGATACGATATACGATGAAAAGATGATGCACCATGTTGGTATGACCGCACTTCCATAAGCACTTTCGGGTACGATACACGGAAGACCCACCTTCCGAGAGGTGCTGGAGTCCACTTCTATAATACCCCAAATTTTCCTCATACAATTTAGATATCTTACTACAACTAATTAAGGATTTTAGGAAGAGACTATACCCTATTAGGACCTACCATGTGAAATTGGCACCCGGTAAAACTTTTAAACGTTTCTTTAAAAATTGAACTTTTCATGCATAAATCAAAAGCATTTCAATATTATACTCATTTTGTAGGGTTTTTCAAAAGAAAAATATTGGCACTAAGTTTTCCCAAAAAGGAATTCGTACGTAACCGCTACGGATTTTTAAAGTTTAAGTACATCGTGTAAAAATTAGTTTTTCCATGCATGACCGAAAGTATATCAATATTATAGTAATTGTGTATAGTATTAAGAAAAGGAGATGTTAACTTTGGGTTTACTCGAAAAGGAGATCGTGTGCAGAAATTACGACGTTTTAAGGTTTAAGTATTATTAATAACATAATAATAATATAATATAATATAAAAAAATTAATAAAATAATCAAATGTTTTGCTATAAAAAGGGGAGGGGTGCGACCATTTCATCTGCACAATTGAGTAGAAGCTCTTTCTTTTCTTCTGCTTTTTCTCTCTTCTTCTCTCTTTCTCCTTCTATCATTTTGGAGTATCAAGGTTTTGCTGGTTTGGAAATCGAAGATCGATTTAAATCAAGGTACGTCAGGGTAAGGTAAAAGGTAGGCATGGAGCTTGATAAAGGTGGTTCAGCCGCCGTCGAGTCTCTGCCGCCATCATTCCAATATAGTCATCTTCAATTTTCTCCCCTCGTTCTCTTCTTCATTCATTTTTCCCTTCGTGACTATCGGTCTATCAGATGGCTAAGGTTCCTTCAGGTTTTGAGTTTCTGACCATAACATCCATTACTCTGCCGAATTGAATTTTAGATTTGGTCCACGATTAAGATCGACATGCCATGATTTATTGCATTATTTCATGTTTTTCTAAATATAAAATATTCACGGTCTATCATTTTTCAATAAAATTTATAGTGCATGTAAAGAAAAAAATATAGAATTTTATGAAAGAGATTTTATTAATTTTCATCGGTCCAATTTTCATAGATCTGAAAAAGACTACGAATCTTCTCGAGTAAGCTTCGAGGTAAAGTTGCATGTTTTAAAAATGTTTTTACATATTCCTATAGGGAATAATGTCATGAGTATTTTTGTCTTCTGGGCCAAGTTGATTTGAAAACCAAGGTATTGCCAAAATGACCTTAGAAGACCTAGAAAACTCTCGCTTTCTCGTTTTCACTTTATTCGCGTTACGTTTTGGGATTTGAGGTCAAAATTTGTTCCGTACAATTATCAGGTGCTTACGATTGCGAACGAGACGTTTGACAGATTTACGATTATCACACGATATTGGTATTTGCTGACAGGTGGGTGTATATATGTTTTCAAAATGTATTTTTGAGTCATTAAGCTCTGATATTTATAAAAATCAAAATGAATGTCCATGTTAAAATGTTTTGCTCCTTATTCTGGAGTGAAGTCAGTTTGGGTAAAAGTTCCCTACTGATGAAGGAAATAAATGAGGGACCTCTATGGGCTGTCCCCATATGTTCATAGAAGGGTATCTAATGACAATATTGAGCCAGGAAAATAAGATCTCAATGGTTTTGGTATGCATAGAATGACTTTTTGTTTTAAAAACTTTCTATGTGATACTGTGCAAGCATGGATATTCCTTTTCATAAAATAATTTCGCAAAAAAGGTTTTTAAATGGCATAACCCACGGGGTACATTAGTACTCAGCCTTGCAAAATATTTTCAAATTGTTTTGCAGATTGAGCGGCTGGTGGTGTCGTGCGAGGCTAAGGAAAGAGTTGTTGCAAACTGTCATGTTATGTATTCCGCTACCAAGTTCATGTTCTTTCCAGTCTCTGATTCTTCATGTTATTGGCTTCATGACAATAAAATGATCTATTGGCTTCATGACAATAAAACGATCTATTGTTCCTTCACGAGAATTAGTATTGTCTATTACACGCATTCATGTTCATCGGAGAGCTTAGAAGTAGTCGGCCCCTCTTGGACGCTCTACTCCTCGACCCCTTGTGATATTATCGTGTAGCACCGACCACACTTGGTGAGTTGGGTAAGTGACTCCTTTTGGTGAGCTAGGCTCACTAACCTCCGCCCTTGATTGACGGCTCCTATTGGATGATTTGACCGCTTGGGATTCTGGATTACTGCTCCCATGTAACGAGCTATAATCTCCAACCCCGTCTTGCATTGCATCTCTTTGCATCCGATTGTTTATTGATCATGACATCATTTTTGACTATATCTACTGGTGGATTTATTTGTCTCTTCCCTGATTCAGATTAGTCCTAGTTATAAACGAGTTACTGTCCATTTTTCAAGGACAATTCTTCTATCATGATTACACGTTCCATGTCCCCCTTTCTTCCCCGCTTCTTTTCTTTCCCCCCAGTCACGCTCTGGCACGTGCGCCGTCCCTCAGGATCGGGGCGTGACAACTTCAAATAGTTATTTACTTTTGTTTTTCTTTCATTTCCGTTTTCTTATCGTGTTTGGTTTCGTTGTGTCATTTTTCGTTGAACACGTATCATATGGGCATATATTATGAAGTTTATCAACTAGTTGTACTCAAAGTGAAATGCCGATAATGATATATGATTCATATTTTCTAAAAATGTTGATTTAAGCACCTTGTAGGCTTATCTTTATCGTGAGATTTCAAAAGTTGATTTTGACAGTTAAAAATTTGTGAGTATTGACCCTTGTGGAGGAATTTTGAGCCTTTAAATTACTACATTATGAATTATATATTTCTTTTGGATGTGATTTTTATCTTACATGTGATTATAACTTCTAGAACTTGCTTTGGTATTTGTTTTGAAGATGCAGGTGTGTGCCGTGAATTGTGAAAAGATCATAGACCATTAAAAAAATGGATTACATTAATATTAAATTACATAGCCGTGTCGGAGGACTCGAACCCGAGACCTATTTCCTTGGGCATTAACCTCATAGACCATCTTTGATAAGCCATGTATTTCCTTTTACAATAGTCTGGTTTATTATTATCTCTTGTATCCTTTTTTGACCCTTTATAGCCGTTTTATTCTTAGCCTTAAAGAGATGTAGATGATTAAAATATATATTTTGGTAGTTGATGTGTTGGGAGTAATTAGATTCTATATCATAATATTAGTGAACCAGTTTATCATGTTCTCTATGTGAATAGGTGTCCGATATCTCATAAGCTCAAAAAAAAATGAAAAAAAGAAGAAGAGAAAAACAGAAAGATTTTCTGTGATCAAAAGAGTAAACAAGACAAAGAGGTCTTTGATGAAAAAGAGAAGAAAAATGATAGATAGAACTAATTAAGAACTTGAGTTTGACATGAGTGATGGAGGACCAACTTAAAGTGAGTTAGGATGTTTTTCAGTCACTTAACCAAATAATTCATAACCTTAATCAGTGTCCTCACATTACAAGCCAATAAAACTCCTTTTTGATCGCAATTCTTGCACATTTTGTTGGGAACCTTTTTGATGATTATGGAAATCATTATTTATATGTTTTGATGATGCGAAACCATAATATATATGCATGCTATTAAACTGTGCTTACGCTTTAATGTCTTTTGATGCTTAGGTATTTATGCTTAGATAGACTTTACAGAATGATTAAGTATAAGGACAGATCGATGTAAGACAAATTGTGTCCACATGAGCCATCTTCTGTTCTCAATAGTAGATCAGCTAACTTGTAGATCAGGTTGAGTTAACGACATGTATCATAGAGCTTGATCTTATTTTGTCTATCTATTAGAAGGGAGATCAGCCTGTAAGGCCATATTAAATTAACGATCTGAAAGATCGACCTTGGTATGTAGCAGGTTACGTCAAAATATGAGAACAGATCGATGTAACGATCTGTTCATAGGACTAACTTGATCTATCTAAACTTAGTTTTTATAGCATCTAATTTATCGCACAGCATGCCAGCATTCTTACCAAGAAGCAGATCGATAGACAGATCGATGGACGTGTCGATAACAAGACCATGAAGTAGCGCGATATAATCAATCTTGTATCAAACATGTTAACATCAATTAGTAACTACTCAAACGAGCTGTGTCTAGCAGGTCGATTAGTAACTACTCAAACGAGCTGCATAGCGAGACGAACAACAAGTTGTGCAAGAAGAAGAGTAATCCAAACGATCTGTGTATAACAGATCGATCAACAGATCAATAGGAGATCGATCTACTGTTCATGGGAAGTCAGCTCAATGTTTATTGGATACAACCTGCTCACCTACAGATTGTTTTAATCCACCTGTTCCTATGAGATCCAAACGAGCTATTCAACCCAGTTGGAGGAAGCTATAATCTACCTAAATTGATAAGCTTACATGTCCTATGTCACGTCAACATCCACGTAAGACAAACTCCAACGGGTAGAAATACAGTCAGCAGCCAACGGTAAAAAGAGCATTTAATGCTTACTGCAAAAGCTGCAAAGACTTCCAACGGCTATAATTCAAACATATCTATAAATACTTCAAGCTCTCTTCAGAAATGGTGTTCATGACATTACCCAGAAAGGAGATCAACTGCTACACGGAGTGAGTTGTTCTAGTATAAACAGCGAGCTGCTTCTCAAACGCGAGAAAGTTGGATTGTGGTGTATTCCCCCCCCCCCCCCCCCACATACACCACACCTGCTCTCCCAGGACCCAACACATTTAAAAGAGGTCGATAATATAGACGGTTTGCAAACTTATGGTAAGTATAATTGCAATGTATTGATATTACACCGAGTGTTTAAAATAAATTCCAAATAAGCCGAGTGTTGAGCGATACAGTTTTTACAGTGAGAACCTGCATGTTTTTAATTGTTGAGATTACTTATGTTATTTATCGTTGAGGATGCATTGAAATAGTGCATTAAGTCAATAACTGTTTTGTGGTATGAAACATTGATGATCTTCGTTTACATCTCATTCGTGTTTATTCATTTTTTTTCTTCTCATTGTTCGAGGTTTAATAGGTGAATCCATAATTTGATTTAGTGTTCTTACATTGCCCTGAAATCCTCTTTTTATTATTTGATTCTTATATCATCATTCACAAGCCTGTTAGGCTATTTTATTTTGATTCAAACTCATTTAAATTACTATCTCCCTATATAATAATTGAATACCTATGTGAGTTTGTCAGTGTATTTTCAATTATCAGTCTATTTGAATACGATATTCTACTTGCTCTATTACTATACCTATTTTTGTGTTTAAAATATTGTCATCATTCTATCTTCCAAATCTTTAAGCTTAAAACCTCTTAGAACTATACTGTATTTTTTGATACACTTTGTAGACCTAGTAGTTCTAGCTCTTCTTCCATAGCTTAGTATTTAAGCTATGATAAGGAAGATAACTATTTCCATATTTCATTTTAAGTGGTAAGGGTCACGACCCATTAACTCTTGCATGAGATTTTATTTAGTTCTTGACTTGACACGTGACTGGTTATCAGTTAGTCTAAAATAGAGAGAATATCAGTTGATGGGTTATCAAACCTTTGATTGATCTTGAACGTATGTGATTCCCGAAATCTAGTTAACATCTAAGGGTATGTTTTTATTTGAGCCAACCCTTATATATATATTCATATGAGAACAAAACCTAATGGTAGAATTAAGAAGTAATTTGGAAAATTAATTTATTAATAATTTATGATTGTTATTTATTAACACGTCATTTAATATATAAAAGGTATTGGATTGAGAATCAAATCCACACAATAAAGAAAATAAGTGTATGAAAGCTCCAGACATGTTGGAGACCATACATTCGCTACGTGAATCCTTCTTAGTGATGGTCTGCCAAGCACGCTTAAAACTTGATCCAGGTCCGACAAATGTGCCCCAATGTAGATGCACATTTGCCATAGGTCCATTCATCCATTCCACATACGATAAACGTATGAGTTTCAATCGGTAACCGATTCTCAAGAAAAATCGATATCGAATTAGTACCAGATCGAGACCTAGTTATCGAAAATCGATTTTTCGGTAAATAAGCCGCTAAACAATTCCAATATTTAAAAAATTAATAATACTCAGGTAACTGGTATCGAATTATTACCGGACTGCCTATCGATTTATTATATTAATTAATAAAAATAAAATATGTTGTAAATGGTTTATATTTTATATTTATCAAAAATAAAAAATTTTATTTTATAAAATATGGATCAAGTTATATTTAAGTATATTTCGTATCGAATTATAGTTGGAAGATATTTATGTGAATTATTATTATAATAAATATTGATTTTCTAAATATTAAAAATATAAATATAATATTGCAATAAAAAAATAGTTCTTTAAGTAATTTTCGAAAAAAATCGATAGTGAACTAGTCGAGAACCGATTAACCAGTAAAATAAACAATTCGGTATCCGGTACTCAAAAAATATATTTTTCTAATTTTGAATAATCGGTTAATCGATTTTGATTAACCACTCTTATCATGTTTGTGTCATGTATAAGTTTATTATTCTCATAATTGGGTCTACTGATATCTTCTATATCAAAAATCATGATTATAAAAAAACCAATATTGTGATACATAAAAATATAATGTAAAAAAGACACAATTATGTATTATAAAATGTATTTTTTTTATTACTTTGAGATCGACCCCAATATTAATAGACTAGGCCCACTATATCTTATACATATTTTCTATGTATATATATGTCATTATTATGTACTCGTAATTTACCTTTTAATAATTAAATTATGAAAAAGTCAATTATAACTAATTCTTTCAATAAGGACCAATTGCATATTTGCTATACTTTAATATGTATAGATACTGCTAATTTTACTTTAACATTAATAATTTTGTACCGACACACACACCCCAGTACCCACACTCCCGGTTTAATAATACATTAATAATTTTCTAGAAAAGCAGTGTGCAAACAAGTAAATGTAAAAGCTAAAACACTACGGTTTTTTTGACCAATTCTCGTCAAACTGTTTGCATTTATTTAAAAGTGAAGAAAAAAAATATTATAGTGGACGAAAAATGATTAATTCCTAATGCAGACGGAGACACAAAAGGCCAGCAAAGGTGATTTTAACCGAATTTAATGAATTTATAAATCTTTGACCAAATAAACTGTTCTTAGTAGTCTTCAAGTCAAATATTGAGGGCTTTGCCATAGTTTTTTCAGAAGAAAGGCAAATGTTTTTTGGTCAAAAACTAATTCTGTTTTCTCTATTTTAGTATAAAGCATTTGTTTTCTGCGTCAAGCAATCCATACACCAAGTCAGTTATGTTAATCTATTTGTTCAATGAAGTCTAGTTTAATGTGTTTCACATGTCACTAGCTGAGCTCTGAGAATTATATATATTAATATAACCACGCTTAGATTCGTTCATTAGCGACATACAAAATTTTCTAATATTAATTGGGGCACCAAGTTTGTGTTGATTTTTATACTTGGATCTGTCCTAATTTAATATCCCAATTCCATACACCAATATAAAATTGCTACTTTTTTCTTATAAATTGACATATTATGATTCAATTTCATTAACGTACAATTAGTAACTAGAATGCATTAATTCAAATATGTTTATTATTATGTTTTATGAGATTTTTTCATTTAATCAATTTGTTATTTAGTATCATTATTCCAAAACTAGTTCTCTAAGTATATCTATAATAATGCTCTTTCACATCTACATTAAAATCTCAATAAGTTTTTTCTTATATAGACTTGGACATATATTGATCTCTAAGTCATTCTCATTTACGATTGTAGTGGGTTGTTGGATCACTCTCATTATTTTAGCCATGCAGCACGTTAAAGTACATCTCATGATTTTTTTCAACTTGTTTTTCACTTGGTCCCCACATACTTCATTTAAAAAAAATGGATTAAATTAACATTAAATTATATGGCCACATTACGGAGAATTTAAATCCGAGACATTAGCTTTGTATTTAAGATCATGCTAGCTAGTTGTTTATTTAAAGCATGAACGAATTTTTATACTTAATAAAAGGACCTCAAAACTGAAAGAAAAACTCTATAATTAATTCAAGACCCACAATCTACTGAATTAATGACATTTATTTCTAAATTTACATGACTCATTTTAAATTTATCCCTGCTCTCACGCAACTAAACTGTGCAAATCAACAACACAACTTATGCATTGATTGTAGGAATCATTTAAAATATATATATTTTATATGTATTTATAGTGGTCAATGAATTTTGATCAAATTTTAAGTGATGTGGCATTTAATTTTAAGAAAATTAAATGACCTAGGGTCGATCTACGTTTCGAGTAGATGATCGTGGTATATTTATTTTCTCTAAACCAATTCCTGGTAAGTGAGAAATAAAGGTTTAAAGTGAATCACTTAAAGTATGGAATTATAAAACCAACATTCATCATGTATATAAGGAGGTTAAGAAACCTTATGGTTTGACAAGTTGGGTCAAAGACCATCTGGAGGGTGCCGGTCTGCTGTCTTGGGACCTATTTTTTGCTAGTAGTCGGTCCCAGACCACCTGTGCCACCAGCTGTGCCAGCAGGTGGTCTGTGCCATAGATGGCCTAGGCCAGCAGATGATCTGGTCCAGTAGGTGGTCTGGTCCTGCAGATGATCAGGTCCAACTGGTGGCCTAATCTGGTGATCTGGCCTGGCCTGCTGCCTGGGGATCTGGCCTGTGGCCTGGTGGCTTGATCTGGTGGCCTGCTGCCTGATGGCCTGGTCTGGTGGCCTAGCCTGTGCTATGGCCTGTCCCAGATAGCCTGTGCCATGGCCTGTTCCAGATGGCCTGCCCAGCGATCTGCCCAACGATCTTTCCTAACGATCTTTGACAGTGATCTGTCCAGCTTGTATTTATGGAGCTAGTTTGGACGTTTTGATATCGACCTGTGAGATCGATCTTGATATCAAGCTCTTTGCAACAAGCTTATGATGAATGTGGACAAATGTATGTCCAGATTAAGTGAATTAATTGATAATTAATTGCCACTAAATTTTGTTACTCCTGTAACGTCCAATGGTTTAATGAGAATTAATTGTCATTAATGGACATCAATTACAATTAATTCCTATAACTCCTCTTGAGTGGATTTAATCTAAATATAGGTGGTCTCCATGTATTTCATAGACACGATACACGAGACATCCAAAGCATTCACAAGCATTATCATATTGCTGCATCTTCTTCTTCAAGCATTTTAGAAGAAGCTTTCTCCTCAGCCTTTTCCAGTTCGCCGTAGCTCATTGGATCGCGGTGCTGCCACCTCCGAGACCTAAAGTCCTTTTATCTTTGGAGACATCATGCCACACCAAGAGCACTACCGGGGCGTAATTTATCTTGTTGAAAGAGGGCTCTTTCCTAGATTCGGCTTCCATAAATTTTATTCTATTTTATTTTTTTGTAATAGTATAAAATAACTACTGTAATCTTCTTCCATTTTCCTTCCCAAATATTATCTTCCCAATTAATTTCCAACAATCGCAAGACAAATTACTATCTTTTATATGGGAGTAGTTTTTCCTTTATTTTTGTAATAAAGGAACAGTAGCTCATCTTTGGAGATTTGGAGAATATAGTAGTCACTGATTTACTTTACTTCACCATTTGGAGATGGCGTCCTCTGCTTCAACCGAATCCAACCCTGTCGCTGCCTTCGCATCCACCGTAGCTGTTGCTGCCACTACTGCCACCGCCGCTACTAGTGCTGGAGGGTCTTCAACGATCCCAATCATTTTTCACTCCACCACCAACACTATATTTACCGGGCTTGGAGCCGGTACGAACCCTTCGGGGTTGAACGGTGGTTCCACGCATAGTGGCACCGTTGGTTCCACTTTTAGTGGTTCCGTTGGGTCCATTTTTGGATCCGGTGTTGGAGCCCACAAGCTCAACACGTCGGGCTCTCTCTTGAGAGCAAATTCGGCATCGAGGATGATGCCTCCTGCCGAAAAACTACCGAAGTTCAGTGGTTCTGACTTCAAACGTTGGCAACAGAAAATGTTGTTCTACTTGAGAATATTGGGTTTCGCCAGGTTCCTCAAGGAGGACGAGCCGTCGACACCGAGTGCCGAGGAGACGAACTTGACTGTTCGGGCTGCTTATGACAATTGGCACACTGGGAATTATCTTTGTAAATATTTCATTCTAAATTCTTTAGATAATAGTTTATACAATGTATATTCCGTTGTAAAGACCTCCAAAAAAATGTGGGAGGCTCTTGAAATGAAGTACTGTAGCAATGACGCGGGTACAAAGAAATTTGTTGTAGCTAAATTTTTAGACTACAAAATGGTAGACTCCAGACCCATCATGGATCAAGTGCAAGAGTTTCAACTCATTGTGCACGACGTCCATGCCAAGAGAATGATTCTACCGGATGCGCTCATGGTGGCGACCGTGATTGAGAAGCTACCTCCTAGTTGGAAGGACTTCAAGAGCTATCTCAAACACAAGCGAAAGGAGATGACTCTTGAAGATAACCTCATCGTGAAGCTTCACATCGAGTCGGACATGCGAAAGCGTGATCCGAAGGTGAAAGGGTCATGGACGCAAAAGCCAACCTGTTGTAGAGAAGCGGTCCCTCCAAGAGGCGTGCTCGCTGAAATGACAAGGGAAAAGGGAAGCAAAAGCCGACTTGCAAGTTCGACGACAATTGCTTCAATTGTGGTAGACTAGGCCACACGTCAAGAGATTGTCATGAGCCAAAGGGCTACAAGAAGAAGAAGCATGCTGCCCATGTTGCCGAGAAGGAGTACGGAGAATGGGATGAAGGCGATCTTGTCGTCGTATTCACCAAGGAGGTCAACTTTGTTGACAACCAAGGTGGATGGTACATTGATACCTGCGCAACCGCCCATATGTGCGCCAATAAGACTAAATTCATAACGTACAAGGCTGTTGAGGGGAGGAAGCTCAACATGGGAAACCAAGCCTCATCCGAGCCAGAGTTGGGGATGTGGTCCTCAAAATAACCTTTGGCATCCCGATTACCTTGAAGGAATTTCTGCATGTTCTAGACATCCGCAAGAATTTAGTCTCGGGTTCAATACTAGTCAATAAGGGATTTAGATTAGTTTTTGAATCTGATAAATTTGTATTGACTAAGTTTGGAAAATTCCTTGGTAAAAGTTCTCTTACTAGGGGACTTTTCAAACTCAATGTAATGGCCGTGCACCGCAAAAGCTTGAATGATAATAAAAAAACTTCTATTTCCTCTTACTTGATCGAGTGCTTCGATTTATGGCATTGTAGATTAGGACATGTGAATCTAAATGCTATAAGAACATTAGTAAATTAGGATTTACTAAAATTAAGTGAATTCAATACTCAAAAAAAATGTGAAATTTGTGTTGAGGCGAAAATGACTAAGTTGTCGTTTCATTCGGTAGAAAGGAGTACAACACCTCTAGAATTAATTCACACCGATGTGTGTGACTTAAAGTTTGTGCAAACTAGAGGTGGTAAGAAATATTTCATCACATTCATAGATGATTGCACAAGATATTTTTATCTTTATCTTCTAAGAAGTAAAGATGAAATTATTGAAGCTTTTAAGAACTTCAAAACTGAAGTCGAAAATCAATTAAGCTGTCAAATTAAGATGGTTCGAAGTGATAGAGGTGGAGAATATGTAGCTCCGATTGAGGAATTATGCAACGAAAGTGATATAATTCATCAAACGACGGCTCCTTATTCACCTCAATCTAACGGTGTTGCAGAACGCAAAAATTGAACACTTAAGGAGATGATGAACGCTTTATTGATTAGTTCAGGGTTGCCCCAGAACATGTGGGGGGAAGCTGTCTTAACAGCCAACTATATTCTGAAAAAGATTTCACTTAAAGGAAAGGTTGTCATTCCTTATGAGATGTGGAAAGGAAGAAAGCCCTCATACAAATATCTTAAAGTGTGGAGGTGTTTGGCAAAGGTTGAAGTGCCTCTACCCAAACAAGTTACAATTGACTCTAAAACGGTTGATTGTATCTTTATTGGATAAGCCCTTAACAGTAGTGCATATCGATTTTTTATTCACAAATCAGAGGTTCCCAACATGATGGTGGGAACGACTATTGAATCAAGAAATGAAATATTTTTTTAGACTATATATCCTTGTAAAGATAAGTTTATAATTGAAGTCAATTCTAGTAAAAGAATTGAAGAAGAAATCACGTCTTCTAAATCAATAGATGAAGACCCAAAATCGCGCAAGCGACAAAGGTCTAATCTAGAGCATATAGAACCGAGACGAGGTAGTAGAGTTAGGACTCAAAAGACTTTTGATCCTGACTAAGTATCTTTCATGTTGGATGACGAGCCAACAATGATCAAAGTAGCTTTATCTAGGTCCGACCCGGAGCTATGGAGCCGTACAAAGTGAAATTAACTCAATTATGCAAAACCGCACTTGAGTGTTGGTTGATTTACCAAAAGAGTGCAAGCCCTTTGGATGCTAGTGCATCCTTAAAAGAAAGTTTAAAGCTGATGGGTCAATTGATAAATATAAGGCTCGGTTAGTAGTTAAAGGATTTAAACAAAGAGATGGGTATGATTTTTTCGATACCTATTCACCAGTGACGGGGATTACTTCTATTAGAGTGCTTCTCACGATTGCTGTTTTGCACAATCTCGAGATTCACCAAATGGATGTTAAAACTACGTTCCTGAATAGTGATCTTGAGGAAGAAATCTATATGGAGCGACCTGAAGGGTATGTAGTACCTGGCCAAAAAAGGAAGGTATGCAAATTGGTGAAGTCTCTATATGGGTTGAAACAAGCACCGTTACAATGACACTTGAAATTTGACGACGTGATGTTGTCAAATGGCTTCAAAATAAATGAGTGTGACAAATGTGTTTAGATTAAAAACAAAAATAACGAATATGTTATAGTGCATCTCTATGTAGACGACATGTTAATCATGGATAGTAACACCGGAGTGATTAACGAAACTAAGTTCATGTTAAAAAGAAATTTTGACATGAAGGATATGGGGGTAGCTGATGTGATACATGGAATTAAAATTCTAAGAAGACTAGACGGAATTAGCTTGTCACAATCTCATTATGTTGAGAAGGTTATCAAAAGGTTTAATGCATACGATAATGTACCTATTAAAACCCCCTTAGAACTCAATGTTAACTTAAGTAAAAATTGAGGTGAGTCGGTTGCACAAGAAAACTATGCAATGGTGAGTGCTTAATGTATTTAACGAACTACACTCGACCTGACATAGCATGTTCCATGAACAAATTGAGTCGTTACACGAGCAATCCAAGCAAGGAGCATTGGAAAGCTCTCGTTAGAGTATTGAGATACATAAAGTATACTCAATATAATGGGCTAAAATTTGGTAGATACCCCCAGTACTGTGATGCAAATTGGATCACGGACACAAAACATTCGCTTTCTACAAGTGAATATGTGTTTACGATCGGGGGTGGAGTTGTTTCGTGGAGATCCACAAAACAAACATGTATAGCCCGATCCACCATGGAGTGGTTGAGAAACTTTCTCGAAGATATTCCATGTTGGTCGAAGCCAGTGCCTCCAGTGATGATTCATTGTAATAGTCAAGCTGCTATCGGGAGGGCAAATAGTGACTTGTATAACGGTAAGTCTCGACATATCCGTCGACAACACAATACCGTTAGACATTTGATCACAATGGGGGTTATCACAGTCAACTATGTAAAGTCATTGGATAATCTAGCGGATCCACTAATCAAAGGGTTAAATCGAGATCAAATATTTAAACTGCTAGAGGGAATGGGTTTCAAATCCACAACTTAAAGAGCTGTCATAATGGTAACCTAACCATGATAACTAGAGATCCCAAGAACTTGGTTCAATAGGAAAACTAAGCTATGAGAGTTCATGGCAAAACACTCATTGCTATATCTATTCCCTAGAAGAGCACAATCGAGTGTTGAGAACTTGCCTAGAGGTGAGGTTAAGTTCATGAATTTTAATGATTCTTTAGAGATTGAGTAGGGCAAGATACTCGAGAAAGAATCACCTATATAATTGTGAAGTGAGGGCGCTTCTAAATAAAGACTTATGAATCCGAAGGGGTGTCCAGGGTCCGAAATGGACACAAAACGTGAGAACATAAAAAGTTTGTTGAAGGTGTTGACATCATTGTCTCGGTACACGCCGTGGAGGAATAGTTCAAAGCATAGCGCTACTAATCCGTCGATGTATCCGATGGTGTTGGCTATGGAAGGTTCAAAGCCATAAATTACCTATCCTAATACTTTAACACTTCGTGAGGACAAAGTTTGTGTCTGCATTTGCATTTGGGTTATTTCCACTCATGTGGGGGATTATAGGAATCGTTTAAAATAAATATATATATTTTATATATATTCAATGAAGTTTGACCAAGTTTTAAGTGACGTGGCATTTAATTTTAAGAAAATTAAATGTCCTAGGATCTATCTACGTTTCGAGAAGATGATTGTGGTATATTTATTTCCTCTAAACTTCCCGGTGAGTGAAAAATAAAGGTTTAAAATGAGTCACTTAAAGTATGGAGTTATGTGTTTGGGAGTAAATGTGAAAAGAAACACTTGTCCCACATTGGTTATAAAACCAACCTTCATCATGTATATAAGGAGGTTAAGAAACCTTATGGTTTGACAAGTTGGGTCAAAGACCATCTGGCAAGTGCCGGTCTGCTGTCTTGGGGCCTATTTTTGCTAGTGGTCTGTCCCAGACCACCTGTGCCACCAACTGTGCCAGCAGGTGGTCGTCCAGCAGATGATCTGGTCCAGCTGGTGGCCTGATCTAATGATCTGGTCTGGTGATCTGGCCTGACCTGCTGCATGGTGGTCTGGCCTACTGCCTGGGGATCTGGCCTGGTGGCCTGATCTGGTGGCCTGCTGCCTGATGGCCTGGTCTGGTGGCTTGGCCTTTGCCACGACCTGTGCCATGGTCTGTTCCAGACAGCCTATGCCATGGCCTGTGCCACGACCTGTGTCATGGCCTGTCTCAGATGGCATGCCCAATGATCTGTACTAACGATCTGTGACAGTGATCTGTCCAGCTTGTACTTATGGAGCTAGCTTGGACGTTTTGGTATTGACCTATGAGATTGATCTGGTGATCGATCTGTGATATCAAGCTCCTTATCAACAAACTTATGATGAATGTGGACAAATGTATGTCCAGATTAAATGGATTAATTGATAATTAATTGCCACTAAATTTTGTTACTCCTGTAACGTCCAATGGTTTAATGAGAATTAATTGTCATTAATGGACATCAATTACAATTAATTCCTATAACTCCTCTTGAGTGGATTTAATCTAAATATAGGTGGTCTCCATGTATTTCAGAGACACGATACACGAGACATCCAAAGCATTCACAAGCATTATCATATTGTTTTATCTTCTTCTTCAAGCATTTTAGAAGAAGCTTTGTCCTCAGCCTTTTCCAATTCGCCGGAGCTCGTTGGTTCGCGGTGCTGCCACCTCCGAGACGTAAATCCGTTTTATCTTTGGAAACATCACGCCACACCGAGAGCAGTAGCAGGGCGTAATTTGTCTTATGGAAAGAGAGCACTTTCCTCGACTCGGCTTCCATAAATTTTATTCTATTTTATTTTTTTGTAATAGAATAAAATAACTACTATAATCTTCTTCCATTTTCCTTCTCAAATATTATTTTTCCAATTATTTTCCAATAATCCATATCTTCCTCTAGGCTATGGCAATCTACCCCTTAAATCTCTCAATGATCAATCTCTCCCTATATTTGATTTCAATACACAAAAACAACATATAAACCAAGAAAAAAAAAATGATAAAAACTTATAGAATTCGATTTCAATACACAAGTTAGCACAAAATACCATTATGAATTAACAACTAGATAAGTTTTCATGTACTCACGAAACACATAACGATAGATAGTGGGACCATTAAATTAAGAAAACTAATATTGGTATATATGTCTGGAATGGTAAAGTTGGGCCAGGCTGAATAGAAGCTACGGCCACTATATCTTAATTAATATTTGATTATAAGTTGCAGATAGATAGAGATCAAATAGTGGCTAGAGTTTAGACAAGATTTATTACCTAATCGTGTTGTCATATTCTATTGGAGTCTATATATATCAAATTATTAATAAGAAACTGTTGGAAAGAACGAATAATTAGGGGTAATTGATCTTAATTTGTAATAGATTGGTTGATTGATATAGTTACCATATAGGGATGAATAATCCCTCTATATATTATGTACACTCGACCTTTGATAAAATATAAGAAAACATTGAATCTTCTTCATCTCTTCATGGTATCAGAGCCAAGGGCTCAGAAAAAATTCATCATCGCCCCATAATATACCAATCTCGGCCAAGTTGGCCACAGACCAAATCCAGAAAACCAACCTACACCAAAAATGTCAGATTCCGAGAATGACGACAAACCCAGCAAAAACACAGAACTGAAGACAAGCAAAAATGTCACGGTGACATTCAAACTTGACGGCAAAAATTACCCACTATGGTCACGACTTATGAAAGTCGCGATCGGGAGCAGGAGAGCCTCCTCCCACATTCTGGACGAACCACCTGCACCAAAGAGCAAGGGCTATCGAGATTGGGAGGAGACCGATCTCATAGTTTTTTCCTGGATCATCGAGAATATGAAGGATGAACTGATTGCAGATTTTGCCCACCATCAGACTGCGAAAGCTTTATGGGATAACCTCGCCGTGACATTCGAAAGTAAGGCCGATCCTTACTTAATATATGATCTGGAAGAAAGAGCAGCAAAAATCACACAAGGTAACCATGATCTTGAAACATATTACAGAAAGATAAATGGGTTATGGATTAGCATCGATCGATGCCAACAAGACCCAATCTCCTGTTGTGACAAAGGAGTCAAACAATGGAGAGATCACACCAATACAAGGCGTCTGTTTAGATTTCTCGCAGGACTGAGTGAAGAGCACGATGCTATCCGCCGGGACATACTGAAGGAATCCCCGTTGCCCTCAGTAGAGGCTGCCTATGGGTGGGTTAGACGGGAGGCGGCTCGACGGAAGATCATGCCGCCGACATCCGGTTCACTCTCCACAGAACTCGCCGGAGAAGCATCATTGGGCGATGTCGGACACGGCTACCGTGCACAGATGAACAGAAACCAAGGAACAACCTCACATCAACCTCCACCTAGGGCTACTCACAAACCCACCGGCGGCAAGGAGGACAAGAGCCACCTTTGGTGTACTCACTGTGGCAGAAACAAGCACACACGTGAGACGTGCTTTCTGAGGGTCGGATACCCAGAATGGTGGGATGAGAAGAGAGCTCGGCCACAGGCAAAACTCGCCGTGGGAACGACAGTGATGAACCAGAAGGAGCAGCTCCCAACCGCCGGAGGCAGTGGCGGCAACAACCAGGGAGGAGGACGTGTGGGGAACCTCTCACAAGGAGAGGGGAATTTTGTGGAAACCAGAGCTAGCACCGCCGGAGGCGAGGAACCGGCCGGAAGCTCTGCCGAAAACGGAGGCAGTAAGGGAGGAGGAGGTAAAGGGTGTGGTTATATACCAAACCCTAATCCTTGTTTTGCATATAAACCCCTTATTTTCGATGCTTCCCATTTCCAGCCCCATAAAAATTCGCATATTATGAAACATGACCCATTTTTATGTGATTATGCTAAATTGCCACAAAAGTATCTATATTCTACTTTTGAGACCCAAAATCGTTTTACATGCTTGTCAAATATTTCCACTGCTTTGAGTGTTCGAAATGAGGAGAAAATAAACACAAAAGGCTGGATTTTTGATTGTGGAGCCACAGATACTATGTCTCCCAACTTATCTGACTTCTGTGAGATGAGTAAAGTTACAAAGACACACATTAGAACTGCAAATGGAGAATTGATTGCAGTTGCTGGTGCTGGAACTATTGAAATATCCCCGCAGTTGAAACTTTCGAATTGTTTGTTTGTTCCGGGTCTATCACAGAAATTGATGTCAGTTAGTCATGTGACTAAGGAATTAAACTGCACTCTTCTTATATATCCAAACTTTTGTATCTTGCAGGATATTCGGACGAAGAGGATCATTGGGCGTGGCACTGAGGAACGAGGTCTCTACTATGTAGATGGACGAATCCAACATGGTAGTGCAATGCTGGCTCAAGGGTCTTCGCAAGAAGAGGCGTGGTTGTGGCACCGGAGATTAGGACATCCATCCTCGGGTTATTTTAAAATTCTATTTCCTGACTTTGTGCTTCCTAGAAATTTTTGTTGTGAGACTTGTGTTTTGGCGAAAAGCCATAGGCAGACTTTTAAACCCTCAAACACACGTTTGAAATCTATGTTTAATTTAGTGCATGCTGATGTTTGGGGTCCTGCACCGGTTATTGGAGGAAATGGACTTAAATATTTTGTTTCCTTCATAGATGACTGCACTAGGATGACATGGATTTATTTTTTGCGACATAAATCTGAGGTCTTTGAAAAGTTTACCTATTTTTTTGAAATGATCCAAACACAATTTCAAACCACTATCAAGATCCTTCGTTCTGATAATGGTAGGGAATTTGTGAATAATACCATGACTGAATTTTGTAAAAAAAGGGGATTAGTACACCAAACTTCATGTGCTTACACACCTGAACAGAATGGTGTAGCTGAGAGGAAGAACCGGATCATTTTAGAGATAACTCGTGCCCTCATGATTGATTCTAAAGTACCCACCTTTCTTTGGCCTGAAGCTATAGGAACCTCAGTTTACTTAATCAACAGACTTCCCACGAAAATTCTTAACATGAAAACTCCTCTTGATATCTTATCCCAACAAGCCAAAACACCAGAATCTCTTAGTCTGCCTCCAAAGGTCTTTGGGTGTTCTGTTTTTGTGCATATTCCCAAACATGAGAGAACTAAATTTTCACCTTGTGCTACTAAGTGTGTTTTTGTTGGCTATGGGGTACATCAAAAGGGGTATAGGTGTTTTGATCCTGCTACAAAAAAGGTTATTACAACAATGAATTGTAATTTTTTGGAGTCTGAATTTTTCTATGAGAGCCATCTTGGGAGTCAGGGGGAGAGTAGTAGTAGTTGGGGTACTAATGAAGACTCCCTTAGTTGGCTTGTTTCTCCATCACAACTGCATCTTTCTGCCGAGGATCCACCTGAACCAGCTCCAGTCACTACCGCCGGATCTCCGTACCTACCAGAGATCCCTCAGTCGTCACCCGATCCACTTCGACCAATATCCGAGGTGAGTCCTGATCCTAGTAATGCTGAGGATACTGTAGAAACTGTTGCTGTTACAGATAATGAAGAAGACAACACAGTGGACAGTGACACAGGCAGATACATTCTCCCACCTCGGAGTACTCGAGGGATTCCAGCAAAAAGGTACTCCCCCGAGGTTATTCGTACAAAAAGCAGATATGGAGTGGCAAACTTTGTACGAGGTAACCTGACCAATCCGGCAAGAGCATATGAGGCAGCTCTGTATGAAGAAGAAGATCTTCCTCGAAATGCCGAGGAAGGAATGAAGCATGAGCGTTGGAGAGAAGCAATGCTAACAGAAATGAAAGCATTGAAGAAGAGCAACACTTGGGTCAAAGCTGAACCTCCTAAAGGGACTAAACCCGTTGGATGTAGATGGGTGTTTACAATCAAACGTAAACCAGATGGGTCCATTGAGAGGTACAAGGCACGACTTGTGGCGAAGGGATACACTCAAACCTATGGCATTGATTACTCCGAAACATTCTCACCTGTTGCAAAAATCAACACGTTGAGAGTGTTGTTCTCAGTAGCAGCAAACAAGGAGTGGCCATTGCACCAGTTCGATGTGACAAATGCATTCTTACACGGAGAGCTGCGAAAACCAGTATTCATGGTTCCTCCCCCGGGATTTACTGAGGAGTTTCAAGATAGAGAAGTATGTCGACTTCAGAAGACTCTGTATGGGCTAAAGCAGTCTCCAAGGGCTTGGTTTGGCAGGTTTACGGAGGCAATGAAGAAATATGGATATAGACAAAGCAACTCTGATCACACACTGTTTCTCAAGAAAAAGAGTGGTAAAATTACTTGCCTTATCATTTATGTTGATGATATGATTATCACAGGAGATGATGAAGAGGAGATGAATGAGTTGAGGGCCAACTTGTTCAAAGAATTTGAGATGAAGGACCTGGGCCCACTCAAATATTTCTTGGGAATCGAAGTTCTTAGATCGAATCGAGGCATCTTCATCAGACAGAGGAAGTATATTCTCGATCTGCTAGCTGAAGTTGGAATGCTTGAGTGCAAGCCAGCAGATACACCAATGATGACAAATCACAAGATGAAGATAGTTGAAGGTGCAAAATCGGCAAACATTGGGAGATACCAGAGACTAGTTGGAAAGCTTATCTATCTCTCTCATACGAGACCAGATATAGCTTATCCAGTTGGAGTGGTAAGTCAATTTATGCACTCACCACAAGAGGAACATTGGGAGGCTGTTCTAAGGATAGTTAGATATCTGAAGAACACAGCTGATTATGGGTTGATATTCGAGAAGAATGGTCATCTAGATATTTGTGGGTTCACCGATGCAGATTGGGGAGGAAGTCTAAGTGATGGAAGATCCACCTCGGGATACTTTACCTTTGTGGGAGGGAATCTTGTCACTTGGAGGAGTAAGAAACAAAAGGTGGTGGCATTGTCAAGTGCTGAGGCTGAATTTCGAGGAATCAAAAATGGACTGACCGAAATATTGTGGTTAAGAAAGCTTATGTCTGAATTGGATCTTTACACAACAAAACCGTGTAAACTCTTTTGTGACAACAAAGCTGCTATCAGTATTTCGGAGAATCCGGTTCAGCATGATAGGACTAAGCATGTGGAAATCGATAGACATTTCATAAAGGAGAAGATTGAGAATAAGATTGTTGAATTACCATATGTCAAGTCAGAAGATCAATTGGCGGATATTCTAACCAAGGCGGTGAACACGAAGTCTTTTGAAAGAGTATTAGACAAGTTAAGTATCGGAAATCCCGTTACTTAACTTGAGGGGGAGTGTTGGAAAGAACGAATAATTAGGGGTAATTGATCTTAATTTGTAATAGATTGGTTGATTGATATAGTTACCATATAGGGATGAATAATCCCTCTATATATTATGTACACTCGACCTTTGATAAAATATAAGAAAACATTGAATCTTCTTCATCTCTTCAGAAACAAACATTTGCATGTGCTAAAAGCTCATAAGCCATTTTCTGTGGGCTCCAGTGATAATAAGAGTAGACCAGTCCGAATCTGGTAAAACGCATATATATTTTGATGAGGTGACCCATTCATATTATTTTTATATTTAATAATACACATGAATATAAATATATATATATTATATTTGTGTGTAGGAAATGGTTCGTTAAAGAGATAATAATTAATTATAAATTTACGATTTTAGGAAGAACAAATGGGTTAGTTAAAATTATATACTGATGTGTTTATTTTATAGCTCGGCTATTCTATTATTTAGTTAGGACACATGAGTTACTTTCCAATTACGAAATCGCCATAATGACGACGGCTGTTAAACATATTCTCCATTGAGCATCATCCAAGTTTGTTAGGAAATTGAATTCCAAACCTAACGTAAAAACTCAAGAAGTCAATAGAAATTAAATAAATTTTGAACTAAAAATTTGAGAAAACAAACAACAGAAGATTTATAATTTGATTAATGCGACAAGAAGAAATGAAATCAATGTTTATTTAATCACTAGAAGACTACAAGATTCATTATAAGAATGTAAACTAAGAAGATACACTCTTCCTTTTATAAGAAGAATATTGTTTCTCTATCTAAACCGCTTTGTAATTTGTGAGCAAAATTATGAAATCAACTGCAATCAACAATAATATATACTCCTTCCCTCCCACTCAGCATGACAACTATTTTTCCGGTACGATTATTAAGGAGAATGTATAAATTAGTGTGTAAGAGTGATAAAAAGGTGGTAGAGTCCACACTTTTTTAAAAAGATAATTTTTACTATTTATGGAATGTGTCAAGTTTAGTGGAACGTCCCAATAAGAAAAGTGTGTCATGTTTAGTGGGACGAATGTAGTACAATTCATTCCAAAACGGGATACTACATCTTGTCTTTCCGTGGCAATAGATGAAAAAGTGTAACAGACCGTTGCGTAGTTACAACCGCTTCTCATTCAATAAAAATTCACAAATCCTTTAGTATATGGGTGTACCAGTTAGAAACATCAAACTTGAACATGAGTCTTGCGAAAATCAATATGCACACGAGTGCACAACCATTGTCTTGACCTATCATGATTGATTTTAGTGTTGAACCCTTTAGTATAGCAAACCTCAGTCCTAACATCAGAGTAGGAAAATATACAATTTAGTATAGTATTTAGGGCGGTCCTGACAAAAATGAGGTTCGGGACGGAACAACAAAAGGAAACCCTAAATAAAAATCAAACTAGAAAAAACACGGCGCCAAGAATTGAAGACACGCTAATTACAAGTTGAATCAGAAATTTTACCAACTCAACATATTAAATACTATAATTAATTTCACAACATCAATATATTTATAATAGGTTTTTTTATTTAATTTTGGGGCCACAAATCAAACTAAAAAAATAACACCAAAGATCGAACTCTTACCATTTGGAAATTGAACCAAGTATTTTACCAACTCACCAAATTCAAAATTATGTGTAATTTTACACAACATATATATATATATATATATATATATATATATATATATATATATATAATAACATACATAATAAATTATGGGCCCCCAAAATTATGAGGCCTTGTGCCGTCGCCCAAGTCAAGCCTAATAGTATATTAGTTTTACAGTTGCATTGCCACACCTCACAATTTCCATTTTAACTGTCAAATAATTAATCAAAAAAGCACCCTACCCGAAATATTACTCCCTTTTACATAATGTTCTTCCTCAGAGCGTACAAGTTTCCCCTACAGAAAAGCATTCTCATTCTTCAGAATTAAATTTACCTAATCAAGACAAAACATGAATTTATTAAAGTACCGGTTATCATATTAACAACATTCATTTTAGTTGAAATATTTATCGGCTACACTTTTTCTTTATTCACTATATCTCTCACAAATTGTAATCTGACATCTATATACTTTAATCTTTCGTGAAAAACCTGATGTTCATAAGTGCAACGCACTCTGACTATCATAGTATATCTGAATTACAAATTACTTCAGTCCCAATATATACCTTCATAATTTCCTTCAACCACGAACCCTCTTTCACAGCTTCAACGATGACCAAATATTCAACTTCAATGGTTGAAAGTGCGACTACTTGTAGTAATGTAGATTTTTAGTTTACTGTTATACTATCAAGAGTGAACATGTATGCGGTATGAAACTTAATATTATCAAGATTTGTTGCAAAATCAGCATCAACATAAGCAATTAATTGATACTCCAAATCTTCTTCTCTTTCCTAAAAATTTTAAACCAATTCCAACAAATTCTTTAAGGTATCTTAACATCCACCTTAAAACAATCCAATAATTTTTTTTTTCAGGATTTTCCCTATACTTGTTTATTACACGATGTCATATGCTAAATATGTCCTAGCACACACGATTGTGTCCATAATTCTTCCCACCAAACTTGTATATGGTATTATACTCATGGATTTTCTTTCACAATCAATTTATGGGTTTCTCTTTTCAGATAACTTCAGGTGCACAACCAATGGAGTTACAACCTCTTTTGAGTCCCATATCATGAACTTTTGAAGGAACCCGGATAAGGGGCTCGCGATTTGTGTTGGACTAATATTATTTCGAGTCCCTCGTAATCTAACAAGGTCGTTTAGCAATGATAAGTCAACCCAAGTCGTATTCTCAAGGAAGACTTAGCAGGACAATTTAATTCTTTGTTCAATACGAAAGCAAGTGAAAGATCGTTTGAAGGTTTTAAAACTAGGCAGAGAATATAAATTACGAAAGAATGTAAATCCTAAACTAATAAAAATAAATAAGGAAGCTACTTGTGAATTAAGAAAAACGAGTTGCGAATTTGAAAATAATAAAAGTGACTTGGAGATTTGGAATTAATAAGAACGTAGAAGGCACTTTGGAGTTTGAAGTCGAAAAGAACGTAGGATAAATAAACAAAATAGAAACACGAAAGCATTAAAAAATAAATGAACTCTACAATAAAAACGAACCCAGAATATAAAATGGAAGCAAACTTGATTATAAACTTGAATGAACTTGAATCCACAACGATAAACGGGAAACAACAAACTAGAATGTTGCAATTGACTATCCTTTGGAATCAAATACTAAAGCTAAAACGACTAACTAAAAATCATAAATCTCGATCCCAAAACAATTGGTCGGGAGATACTCGGAATATATGTGCAAGGAATCAGGAAAAATATCTCATACGAATGAGAAACGCGTCGACTATTTATAGACAAAAAGGAGGGTCAGCGGCTGCTTACAAGTCAACGACCGCTGACATGGTCGTTCCACGCTCCCCGCGCGCACCATCCTCTGAGGTGGTTGGCGCTGATCGAGTCAGCCGCTCGGGTCAGTGGCCGCTGAGGGGCCAGAGGTCGGTGACCATGGCTCATGCTGGATCATGCTGGCTCGCGCGCTTGGCTCAGCTGTGGCTCGGTCCGGAACATCCACGCCTAGTCAGCGGTCTCCCAGGGCTACATGACCGTTGCCTTGTGCTCTCGGCTCTTATCTTCATTCTCTCGTCATTTCTCGATCTTTTCTCATCCCGTTTCAAACTTTAACACTTGTTTAGGCTCGTGATCCTGAAACATAAAATGAAATGTAAATCGAGCCCGAAACATCATGCAAAATGGGAAAACAACAAGAATAAAGACAAGAAAAATACGAGTTTAGACGACCAAAAAGAAGCTAAACAATCCATCCGCACACAAAACCTTGCTTGCCCTCAAGCATAACTTAGTCTTAACATCCATAGGGAAAATCTAATACGACATGCATTCTTGACAAGACTTCAAATCATTCCCAAAATTAGTCTTCCTATCATCACGTCACATCACATAGAGATCATAGAAACAAGTGGCCCACTTAGACTAGATACTCATCAATTCGAACAAAACAAAACAATGATGCAAAAGGTAACATCGAGATCACAAAACCGGCTAGAGTTTTTATCCATCACTTTATTAACGTATCTTTCTCTTTTCTTCTCAACATGAGGAATATTAAGGACAATGTGTCTGGGTGTGTAATCTGAATGTTCGGGTTTTCCCAGTGTGTACTTTAAATTTTTGATTAAGAGGGGTAGAATCCTTATGTATTCCTATTTTAAAGAACTCAAACAGACAATTAGAACAATGTCAAGTTTTATGGTCATTGTCGTGAGGTGTGAATAATTAGGGGTTCCCTAATGTATCCTCATGCGGTTTCCCGTGCTCATGGTTCCCATAGGAGCAGAGACCTATTGACAAGTTCAATTCTCATTATAAAACATAGATACTCAATAAGTGGTACTAAACAACTAGTCAGTCGAATAAATCAATTTATACCATCATGCATCACTATCTCGATCATTCTACTAAGATTAAAAATCCGGTCACAATGTTCTACCCATTCCAAGTTCATCTACATTTCATAACATGAATCAAGTAAAATTAATCAAGGTTTTCAAATCATATCATATTGTAAACACATGCCACAACTCAATTCAACCACAAGATATCAAGACAAAGTAGCTTTAAAACAATCAAAATTTTGCAACAAATAAGACACTAAAAGAAAACGACGAATGCGTGCACTAAAAAGACACCCCTCCCCCCTACAAAGATAGAGCAATGCCCTCATTACAGAAAGTAAAGAACTATAGAGTAGGGACAAGAAAGACATCCTTGAAGTGCTGCATTCGGAGCGAAAATGAGAAAAAAAACAACCTGAAAATAAACTAGAAAGCAAAGGGAAAAAACAACGGTTAGCCAATCACACACTCATGCAAAAGGAAAGAAAGACATAAATGTATCTCAACAGCGAGATGAAGTCTCATTGTTGGTCAGGAGGAGGGTGGGCGTTTGGTCCGCTAAAGGTCCAAGATGACCATTGGTGCTGCATCTCTCGTAAGACCTTGTTTTCCTTCTCCACCGCCTTTTGATGGGCTTCCCATTTTGCATTATGGTCGGCGAGTTGTAGGGATTGATTGTCGAAGCAAGTGGTGATGTCGCGGATGTCAGAGCGCATCTCACGAAAGCTTGTGGTGACTTCGGTTGTGAACTGCTCCCATTGGGAGTTTTGATGTTGGGTGCCCCATTGAGATTGAGTACCCCATTGTGATTGGGCACCCCATTGAGATTGGGTGCCCCAATCGGATCCTCCGGTAGCATCCGCTGTGTAATAGCCTAGCCAAGCGATGCCAGCTTCCCCGTCAGCTTCTTCCTCTGCTTCCTCCTCGGACTAGGCCTCTTCATTGGCCTCCATGCGAGTATCATCCACCTCATCTTGATCTTGGGATGCATGGGAGGCGACTTGAGCATTGAAATATCGCCTCACACATTGGCGTTTCTCTTGTGCACCAATTCTGACTGTGAGAAGGCGAATGGTGCGACTCTCAACTCATTTATATCAATCTTCTTGGTGATGATGAGCTCCTTGTTCGGGGGGCCATTCGCACGGATAAGGTTGAGGTGCATTGCCACAGAGGTTGCGAGGTGGAGTAGGGATGCATGGGCCCGCTTCCAACATTGAATCGATTGGATAGATTCAAAGATGAAAGAGGAAGGGCAAATCTTCATCTTGTGGATTGTGCAATGGAGTAGGAAGCATTCCACTGTGTTGACCTTGTTCACCTGCTCATTGCACGAGATGGAATAGGCGACGAATTTGTGCAATATGCCTATCTCGGAATCTCGTAAGAACCCGCCAGACATGCCCACCGATGCCCAATTGTGAAGACCTGTCAACTTATGCCAAGCTAAATTGGGGTTAAATTCCAGGGGCACACGATTGTACCCCGCAGTGGGAAAATCCAAATATGGATTTCATCATTGAAGTAGTAACGGTATGAAATAAGCCACGATAACTGAATTTAAAGGACTTGAAGACCGTAGCAACATCAAAAGTAGTAAGATAAATTCAAGCCCTAATTCTTTGAAACAACCAACTTCTAACTTATAATATTTCTCTAGTCCAATGTTTTTCAAATATCGATTCACTTTAGAAGAAATATCTAAGTTATGCAATAATTCTCAATCAAGGATACGAGAAGCAATAATCTCAAGAGACATGTACCGTAGGTATAAGGTGTCCTCGTCTGTGTTGTAGATGGGGAATGGTGCGCCTAAACCCTCAATATTGTCACGAATGGGGTGAAAGTCGTCATCATCCCCTCCTTGGTGGCTAGATTGCCCAACTTCATTGATTTTTGATCTTTTCCTACCCATGAGAATTTTGGCAAACACTTGGTGGGCAAAAAAATGTATGAAAATGGGGTTTGGGGTTTTGATGATTTAGTGGTGGGAATTGAAATTTGTTCGGATGGGATGGAAGAGGATGTGGAATTGATGGTGAATCCAAAATTTTGTAGTGAAAGGATGAGTATGGAGAGAGTAATTGAAGGATGAAAAATGGGGGAGGGTAGGGTTTGGGGAATTTGGGAGAAAAAGAGTGGAAGAAGTGGGAGAAAAGAGGTAAAATGAAGTTTAAAAGGGTGGCAGCCGTGTAAGTCAGCGGCCGCGTAAGGGTCAGCGGCTACTGAGTGTTGGTTTCGGGGATGGTTAAAATGTTGGAGGAGAATTTATGTGTGGAGTGGTCAGCGAGCACTGAAGGTTCAATGACCACTGACTCGAGGTGGTGTGCTGCTGACGCGGTTCTGGCACTGGATCAGCAGCCGCTGAGTGTGCCGCGGTCACTGACCATGTCTCTCGTTAATTTTTTTGTGCTCTCCTCCGCGGGCGCTGAGTGTGTCGTGCCCGCTGACTTGGTTTCTCGTCGGGACTTTTTCAAAAAGTAATTTTTCTTTTTGTTGCGTATCTCACCCCAGTTTCCTCTTAACTCGGTAACACTTACTAACAAAGTAAAAGATAGAAATTTAAAACTAACGAAATAAAGAAGATGAAATTTAAAAAAGATGAAAATATAGGAGAAAGAGCGTGAGTTGCCTCCCGCGAAGCACTTGTTTCACGGTATGGGCTGGTACTGATGCAGACATCTCGTCGGGTCTCGCTCGCTCGTCAAAAAATTCTCTTGGCCGCTCTTTTTTTGCGCATCCTTGTCTTTCCCTGTAGTTATTTCCGTACTACTAAAATCTTGCAAAGTAGAATTTTCAACCAAAGAATTAGTAGTATATATATAACAACACATATCCATGAAATCAACAGAAGGTGTGGTGTGACTCCAATGCGTAGAGAAAGATACTTCCCCATCAAGGACATACATTTTAATTGTACCATTTTTAACATCAATATAAGTATTTGTGGTAGCCATAAAAGGTCTTCCTATAAGTAGTGTATGCTCAACTCCATTCTCTTGCACATCTCCTAACTCAAGGACAACAAAATCCGCATGAACAATTATTCCACCTATTTTAACTAAAATATGCCTCTAGGGTGTCTGATAGATCTATCCGCTAGTTTTAAACACATGCGAGTGGGTTTTAGTTTACCTAATCCTAACTGTTTAAAAATAGAATAGGGCATAAGATTAATTTCAGCTCCTAACTCAAGCATGCCAGATGTTGCCTTACCGTTTCCAAAAGTGGTATCAATAAAGAAGATACCTAGATCGCACTGTTTAGGAGGTAAGGGCTGCAGCATGATAGTACTTGCCACTTCGGACACTGTGACTAGTTATTGATCGTCGAATTTCTTCTTCTTTGAGATAAGCTCCTTGAAGAACTTGACATAGGAGAGAATATTTTTAATCACCTTTAGGAGGGGACGTTCACAGTCACCTTGGATAACATTTTATAAAGATCCCCGAACTGCTGGTCACTTTTAACATTCCTTAACCTGATGGGATAAGGAATGGGCAGGACATACGGATTTACCGCTTATGAAGCTCCTCGCTGAACTGCTCTCTCTCCGTTTTATGTGTTGGTCCTCTCTCCTCGTCGATTTTGAATTTGGGTTGTATCTCCATTTTATTATCCACTACTTTTTCACCCCTTAGAACAGACACTGCTTGCACTTGATGGGGTTTTTGATCTTGTCCTGGAATTTTCCATGTCTGCTGGTTTTGCTGCAACTGGTTAACAGTGCCAGAAATCTACCCCATAGCTATCTCGAGGTGCTTGATTGTGGCGTCTTGAGCGTCTCGGGCCTTTTTTCTCTCTTGCATAAATGCAGCTAAATTTTCTTCAATGGGTGATCTCTGGGGAGGAACAGGTTGATTTGGGTGTTGCTGTATCGGTGTTGGATAGAACTGTTGTTGCCACTGTGGAAAAATTATTGTTGCGGTTGTGGTGGGAAATAACGTTGCAACTGAAATTGTGATTTTCACCCCGTGTTTTGCTGATTTCTCCGCGTATTTTGCTGAGGGGGTGGATGAGGAATGAATCCTTGTGCGGCATATATTTTCGCTTCGCTTTCAACCGTCATTTCCACCATTCGTTGGCATTCCTCCAACACGTGGCCATAATCACCACAAATATCGCATGGCTCTGGTGCAACTTGCTAAACAGATGGTGATGGGGGTCGGTTCATCTTCAATTCTTGTAGCTCCCTCATCATATACGCTATTTGCTTTTTAAGATCGGGACTAGTCGTCACTGCACTGGCCACCATTCGTCTTGGTCGAGAGGATTTTTGTTGAGAACTTGCAGCTAGGGTGTCAAAAATCTTATTCATCTCCTCACCGTCTTAACTACAATGTTTCCTCCCGCCGAACTGTCCACCATGAATTGAGTGGCCTAAAGCAGACTGACATAGAAGCATTAGCACAACATCTCCAGTGCCATCTGATGGTGGGGGCATTGTTGTAGCAGTTCTTGGAATCTCTCCCACGCCTCATGGAATGGCTCGTCTTGGGCTTGGACAAAATTCATTATCTTAGTATGTACTGCTTGAGTTTTGTGATGCGGGTAGTAGTTCAACATGAATTTTTTGCACACCGATGCCCAATTGCAAAGTGATCTAGGTTGAAGGGATAAGAACCAAGATTTGGCCCTATCCTTCAAAGTGTATGGGAAGCACTTCAATTTGAGTTGGTCGTCCGTTAGTGATAGAAGTGGGAAAGTTTTCACCACCATGCAATATTCTCGGATGAAAGTCAAAGCATCCTCACTTGGGAGTACATGATAGGTCGGTAGAAGGGATTGATGGTGCATTTTCAGCTCGTAATTCCTGACTGCGGTTGACAGGACAATAGCTGAAGTAGTGGTGGCGCCAAAATTGGGCTTAGTGAAATTGCCCATGTAGCATGGTCTATCCTCAACAACCTCATCGGCCATCTCTTCGAATAATCGTAGGAGCGAGAATTCGTTAATGCACTCGATGTCTTCTTCTAGGGTGGCTAAAATCTCACGTTTCTGATGTATGTTGTTAACGAAGGGCGTCAGTGACTTTCTAGCACTGCGGCGACCTTGCATACACAACACTCAACGAACACGTTACGAGTACCACAATGGAGAAGAGGTAAGTAAACATAATAAAATAAAAAAATAATAAAAGAAAAAGAACAAGGGATTAAATCACCAAAATTTGTTTGACTAAAATTGTTTTGAGTCGCTCACAATCTAATGAAGCCGTCTAGCAATGATAAGCCAACCAAAATCGTATTCTCAAGGAAGACTTAGCAGAGGAACTTGATTCTTTGTTCAATATGAAAACAAGTAAAAGATCGTTTGTAGGTTTTAAAACTACGCGGGGAAAATAAATTAAGAAAGAATATAAATCCTAAACTAATAAAAATAAACGAGGAAACAAATTGCGAATTAAGGAAAACGAGTTGCTAATTTGAAAAGAATAAAAGTGACTTGGAGATTTGGAATTAAAAAGAACGTAGAAGGCACTTTGGAGTTTGAAGTCGAAAAGAACCTAAGATAAATAAACAAAATAGAAACACTAAAGCATAAACAAATAAAGGAACTCAACAATAAAAACGAATCCGGAATATAAAACGGAAGCAAACTTGATTCATAACGGGAAAACAACGGACTAGAATGTTGCAATTGCCTATCCTTCAGAATCAAATACTAAATCTAAAACGACTAACTAAAAATCATAAATCTCAACCCCAGAACAATAGTTCGAGAGGTACTCAAAATATAAGTTCAAGGAATCGTGAAAAAGGTCATGTTCGAATGAGAAACGCGTCGATTATTTATAGACAAAAAGGAGGGTCAATGGACGCTTACAAGTCAGCGACCGCTGACATGGCCATTCCACGCTCCCCGCGCGCACCATCTGCTGAGGTGGTTGGTGCTGACCGAGTTAGCCGCTGGGGGGTCAGCGATAGTTGACCCTGGCTCGTGCACTTCACTCGGCTGTGACTCGTTCTGGGAAATCCACGCCAAGTCAATGGTCTCCAAGGGCTGCACGACAGCTGACTTGTGCTCTCAGCTCTCATCTTCATTCTCTTGTTATTTCTCGATCTTTTTTCATCCCATTTCTAACTTTAACAGTTGTTTAAGCTCGTGATCCTGAAACATAAAATGAAATGTGTTTGTCCTAAAAGAGCAAGGTTTGGTGTATGGGGGGGGGGGGGGGCGGTGGGAGAATACACCAAATACAAACTTTTCAGTATACTTGATTATTAAACTTAGAGAGATTAAGCTTTCTCAAGAAAAGATCGCTCAGTTTTACAGACCAGATCGATGACCAGATTGATAACCAAATCGTCTGATGATTTATCTAGACAAGATCTCTCTTGTGAGTTAAACTAAGCAGATAGCAAGAGTGATCTTTGTATCTAACAAAGCGTAGCGTGCAAAATATGTTGGACTTAGTCAGTTGTTCTTATTAGAAAACCTTTGAAAATATTAACCATATCGATTAACAGATTGATTAAAGATATGCAAGTTTTATTCGAGTGCAGGGTTAATGAATAAACAACTGGAAATGTAAAATGCATAAAGTAAAGCACACAGTTTTTTTTATGTGGTTCGGGAAACCCCATACGTCCACAGTCCAATAAAATCTAGATTGGACATCCACTACTAGGATACTCTCTTCTTTATACTCACTGAGAACGAGCCACAAGTTTCAATCACAACTAGAGTGAAACTTGTGCACGAATAAGGGTTGTGTCCCTTTACAACTTGCATATAAATGTGCTACAAGATACCTTCACGTCAATCCACTAGAAAACTACTAGCTAGCGAAGTTATGTTCCTCCTTCCTCTCGATAAGACATACTTAAATTGAGTTTGATGTGATTTTGATCACGAATAGCTTGAACAAAATCTGGAATGTTGAAATCTCCTCGTTGAATACTTCGATGATTAAGTAGATTTTTTGGCAGAGTAATAGCTTCGTAAATTGTCAGTTCATCAATCGTAGCGTACTCTTCCAAATCTTGTTCGAAGCTTTTATATGTGTAGAATTATAATTCTAACTGTTGGACTTGATTGGTGTGTAATAAATGCTGATTACCAATCAAGAGATATGAATCCCAAAATATCTCCTCTTGCCTTGTAGAAATGGTTGACCTAATCATTTGATTTATAGAAAGCAGATGGTTGATTAATCTCTTTCCTTCTTCATGCTCCAATTGATTCTCCTTCCATTCTTGATCTCCAATTGATAGACTTTCCTTCTCCATGAGATTTGATGACGTGGAAAATAAGGTGGGATTCATTCTAAGTGCATCCAGTAATAGATCATGTACTAGATGACTTAGGTGATCTGCTCCAGAACAAGATCACTCTTTCATGTCAATCTGGTCAACCAGATTGAGTCTAATCTGGTAAAAAATGATTTGATTCAAAACTTGCTCCAAGGAATGTTGTCAAATGCTAGATCAAGCAGCTAATAACCAGATCGAGTGACCTATGAACAAATCATCTGCTTGCTACAGGTGTGCTGGTTTGCTTCTTCCAACAGAAGACTATCTAACCAGATGACTTCTATCGGATAAAATCTTTTACAGATTAAGTCATCAGCTAACCTGGTCTAACATTTGTTCTCTATCAAATTCACTTTATAACTATAGTGATCTGATACATGTAGAACAAGTTGAATCTTGCAAACAGAAGATAAAACTAAGTGTGTTTCGAAAGAACATCATCAAAAAAATTTGTGAAGGGTTCCTAACAATTTCTCCCTTTTTGATAATGTCGAAACTACACTTTACAATATAACCCTAATAAAGAAAAAATAGAACTATCTAGTTTTTTAAAACTAGATGGGTTAAAAATTTCTTTATTAGGTTATAACAAGTAGATGGTAATAGTATGAGTTCTGTACAATATATTTATACTCGTGGAGAACGAGTCACAAGTATCAATCAAAGCTAGAGAGATACTTATGCACGAGTTAAGGGTCGTGTCCCTTTACAACAGATTACCTCTACGTTACCACTAGAGAACTACTAGCTAGCAGGGTGATCTCCTTTGTCTCGATAAGACAGACTTGAATCGAGATGATTGGTGTGATGTAGAATCACAAGGTGTTGAAGCTCTAAGTCTGGAATGCAGATTGCTTGGAAGAATAATAGCAGAGTAGCTTGCGTGTGTGTTTTTTCTTTCCAGATTTTTGTCTTCAACTATATAGGCATTGAATTTGAAATTCTAGCCGTTGTTGATTGGCGTGAGATAGATGGCATATTGCCAATCAATGGTTTCCATCATATCTGTTCTTGCCATATAGGAAAGGTTGACTCAATCTTTGATTCATGGAAAGCAGATTGCTAACGGTCTCTTTCCTTATATATATTTTAATCGAAGATCTTCTTTCCAATCCCTGTTGGATGGACTTTGACCTTGTCGTGGCAAGTGTATATGATGTGTAGGATGATGTCAGCTGATGATATTGATGACTCAATCGTTCTGGTTCATCGCTGTAGGCATCGATCTGGTCATCGATCTGGTCGCTGTCTGTTACAGCAGATCGATTCTTCTTTGGCATAAAACCTTGACTTTCATCCTATTCTAAGTTGAGATTGACTTCTATAGGAATATTTCCTTTACACTTTAAGTCATCTCCTAATCTGTTCAATAGCAGAATTCACCTTATCTCTAGTGGTCTGGTTTTACATGAAGAACAGATTAAGCTCTAAACTAGCTAAGTGTGTTTCGAAGTACCATCATTAACACTAAAACCTTAGGGTTCCCAACATATATATATATATATAACAGATCATTACAAAGATAGGTTACGTGACATATCCATATCAAAATAATTAATGAAACAGATGGTAAGATAAATAGGAAAAATCTAAGAGAACCATCTGCTAGCACTCTTCTTCATCTTCGCTTTCTGCGCATCCAACGTCAGCTGCACACTCTCATAAATGCCACCCCTAACTCTGGCATAGTTGGGATCGTGATTGTCAATTTTGTAGCCCTTGCTCTTTGCTATCAGATTGATGCAGTTGAGTATGTAGGTCTTGTCGGGCAAACTACTTCCTGGGATCAGAGGACACCCCATGTATTCTTTTGTTGGTGCCTTGATCTATATTTTGGCTTCTTTGGCAGCTGATCTGGTCCTCTGAACTAGCTCCTTCTCAACATAATTATCCATATATCTATGGAATCTTTATCAGCTGGCTGTTCAGAATATGTGGGCTATTTCAGAAAGTATCTGTTCAAAATAAATCCAGTCTTGAGCAACTCCCACTCCTTATGGTCCCCATCTGCTACCCATGAATCCTTAGGAGTTTGCTTCTGCAGGGTTAAAGACCATGCCTTGAAAAGCTTCTTCTTCTTTTGAGTCGGTGGAGTAGGCTGTGCTGGTGATGTAGGCTGATCTTGTCTGGGAGGCGAGAAAGGTGTCTGGAAAGCTTTCTCCCTCTCTTCTTGCTCATCTGCTCTCTTGTTTTTTGCTGTTGTGTCCTTATAAAATTGTGCCCTAAAGATTGGGTCACAAGCTTCCTCTGAGCTAACTCCTAGCAGCATAAGTTCAGGAACCTAAGCGCTCTCATCATCTGCAATAGGCTTCTTGCCCTTATCCATTTGTTGTTGTTGTTGTTGTTGTTGTTGATTTATTAGTTTAAAAATGGTAGGGTCTGGTCTAGGTGGTGTGTAGGCCCTCTTTTCTGGTTATTGTTGCTTTGCTGGCTCATCTGGTGTTCCACCCTTATCTCCCCCAGCATCTCCTCCTTTTCCTCCTCTAGAATCTCTTTTTCCTCCCTTATTTGATCGTCATTTCCCCTTTTCGACATCATCAAAAGAGGATTTGATGAGTGCACACATGGAGTCGATCTCTTCCTTCATCTCCTCGAGTTTCTGCTTGGCATATGCTTTGAAGTTAAGCAGGAAGGTAATGTTCTGGTTGGTAAGGTCTTGTCATAAGCCCGATGAAGTTCTTCCACAACAGTGAGTGTGGTGTTCTGATGATCGTATTCTGCTGGTGTGGGATATAGCAGATCGTTCAGAGCTTTTTCTAGATTGTTCTTTAGAATCTCTAGACATCTTTCTTTTTCAAAAACTTCCATCTACTTATGGAGTTCTCTGGTAGCTGACTTAGTGACCTCAGATGTGATGGATGCAAATTTTTGTGTAACAACATCATTGATCAGTTCTTTCTCTTTCTCAGCTAGGTCGGTAACCAGTTTGTGAATATCTTGGACCTTCTTGTCCTCTTGTTCAGCCTCTGGTCAACCTTCTCTTTAGCAACATCTGCTACGTCTCTGCCATCATCCATTAGCTTTGTGAGCTCTTTCACCTGATCTCTAATATTTCTTCTTAAATCTTTCTCCATGTTGTTTACATAGTCCTTCTGATGCTGGTTGAAATCAGTAAGGACTTGTGTTGCCTTCCCTTGAAGCAGATTGCAGGTGTAAGTCATATGATCTTGTACACGAATGGTAATTAGGTCATCTAGCTATAGATTGTTGAATGATTTGTGCTCTCTCTCATGAATCTCCTCCAGATCAGTATAACCAACATGCAAATTCAGCTTATGTGCTGCTCCTGAAGTATAAATCTCATTTTTGGCCTCTCCTCCTATCACTTGGCCTACGGGTTCTTCCTCAACTAGATCAAGGATCACAGTTGGAATTTTCTTCTTTCACTTTTTCTGCTTCTTTGCCTCCTTATCACTCCTTCCAGTGGCTTCCTGTTCTGGCTGAGCAGAAGGTTGAGCTGTTTCTGGAATAGTTTAGATTTGTTCAGTTGATAGTTGAGCAGCTGCTTGTGCTTTGGATGAGCTGAGCTGTTCAGTTTGTGCATCTCTTTGTCCCTCCATATGCACACCTCTATCACCTGGTGCCTCCTCATCATCTGATCCTTCCACGCTTTCAAAGAAATCCATTCTATCAGCCTAGAATGATATCAGATGAATGTTGAGCTGTCTGGGTTTCATGCTTTGCTAGGGCAAGTAGCTTCTGGTGGTAGCTTTCCCTCATCTCAGTGACAAAAGTCACTTGAAAAATACTCAAAAGAGTGGCCTCTTCCACCTTTAACGCTTCTATCGATCTGGTGCTTAGCAGGGCATCTAAGACATAGTATTCACTGTCTTTGATCAATAAGTATGTCTTCACGCGTTTTGTTGCTCCATAGTTTTTTGGTGTGAGGTGGATTCCAGGAAAATCTTGGAGTACAGAGTGATCTGCCTCATTTTCCAGTAAGCGAATCACCTCCTCTGCTTGTTTCTTCTTCTCGATCTCCTCATCGACCTCCTCTTCGTCATCTCCGTCCTCACTGATCTTCTGTAATCAATTTGGCGAGGGTGTAGCCATTCTTGCTGGTGAAAAACCTTGTTCTGGTTGGGATCGATAGTGGATTTTGGCATGACAACTTGTGGAATCTCTTCCTCTGGGTGCTGAGAATCTTCTTTTGGTGGTGGTGATTCAGGTTGAGTCTTCTTTAACCTTCTCCTCTTTTGTTTCGTCTGTTGAGTTGTAGAAGAAGTATCTATCTCCACTGAACATGCTCTCTTGGCAGGTTGCCTCTTCTGTGGTTTCTCCTTCTTGACCTTGGGTTCTGGCTTCTTCACTTCCCCTTTGGATGGAGCTATCCAAGTCGGGTTGGAATTCCCCATCTCCAATTGGTGCTGGTCCTTGGGCAGAGAGCTTTGTGTTGAACTCAATAGCTCCCTTCCATACTTATTGTTTGAAGAATTTCTTTATCATGAAGCTGACTTTGGTGGAATGTTGCAGATTTCTCTTCATCTCCACAAAGATAATCCTATCTTCTTCTCTGGTTTCTACCACCATTCTGGCCTCCTTTTCCAGTAGGTCAAATAGAATCCTGCTCCTATTAAGTTTCAAGTTGAGAGCAACAGCTCTGAGAATCCTCATCTTCTCAGGGGTCACTTGGTCATATGATCCACTGTGCATCATAAAAATCTGTTGCACGAACACAAATACCATTTTGAACCCTGGTGCCAGTAACGATTTGTGAAACATCCTTCCAGTGTAGTGAACTGGAATAACCATAATCATCTCCACTGCCTCCTGTAGTTGTTCCTGAGTAATTTCAGCTAGGTCCATGCCTTCATCCTTCAGCCTATGGGAATGCTGAATCATCTGCATTACGTCATATGTAGTTTTGCTTGTTCTATCCCCAATGGGCATCAGAACGCTTGCCTCAAGCCCTTGCTTCTCATCCTCCCATGTCAGATAGAAGGTGGCTATTTTCTTGGCCATGTAAATCTCCGGATGAGATGTAACAATATTGTGAAACACTAAAATAGAGATTTAAACAGTTAATAACATATAATTATCATCTCAAAAAGTAAAATATACTAGATATATTCAATATCATCAAGAACACGAAGAATACTACAAGACAATTTTCTAGATTCTCAGTATATCACATAACACATGTTTCGTTCAAACAAGCATATAAACAATAAAGCATATACATAATTCTCATATCAGCATCCTCATATCACAAATATGTTCAAACTAAGCAATATACACGACAAAAATATCAAAAACCTTTGCACTTCTTGACAATACAAAAAACTTCCTCAAGTTTTTGGAAGCCGTGAGTATTATAAACAGCAAAAGGTTCGGGTAGAATGAACTTTTGAACTTCAGCAATACGAGCAGGAAAAAACAAATTATGAGGTGCCATTTTTGAAAGATTTGAAGGTTTTGAAGAGCGGTTTTCAAAAGATTTCCCGAAAGAAAATGAGAGCGAAATATGCTTAAGTGCTTAAAATTGTAAGTGCTCGGTGAATTGGAAGTGTAAGTGAACAATTATTGAGATAATACACACATATATAAGAAAACATCGAACGGTTTAGATTTAAAAAATAAAAAAAAAATCAAGAGTTGAGATTAATCCTTCCTTTTTCACTTTCCCACTTTCAGCACTTAGGTTTGCTGCCCTTCTAACGCGTCTGATACACGCGATAGTCATGTATGGTTAAAATGCGGCGCGTGTCAGCTTTCCTCCATCGCTACAACTCTCCTTTTCTTATTTTAGGAAGTGATTTTCCTTGATTACACTTATCAATACCTGTTATAATCATCAAAAAAATAGAAGATTTAGTTAATCTTGTCTCATAAAATCTTTATAGACTAAGATTAGGGCGGTGATTAAATTAGAAATCGATATTAATTTCTGAGTTCCCCCTTGATTAAGTTATCTTTTATGGAAAATTAATTTCCACGTGACATGGCGAAAACTTCTTCCATCTTCATAACTGTTGAGTACTCCAGATGGTCTGGTTTCCATGTTTCCAGTACGTTGTTCTTTATCAATCTGATATTAGTGATCTAGCACATACTCCAACTGCAAAAGTAATGTCAGGTCGACTAGCAGTTAGATATAATAATGATCCCATGATAGCCCTATATTGTGTTATGTTTGTTTGTTTGCCCTCTGGGTCTGGATCTATCTTCCCATTTGTCTGCATTGGAATCTTGACCGATTTTGCTGTCGTTAACTCCAAACTTGGTGATCAGATCCTGTATATACTTCACTTGATTAAAGAATATTCCATCAGGGAGCTACTTCACCTGCAAACCTATAAAGAAATTCATTTCCGCCATCATGGACATTTGATATTTATTCTTCATAAGCTCTGCAAACTTATCACACAGATAACTAGATTGAGATCCAAAAATGATAACATCAATGTATATCTGTACTAAAAGGATATGTTCTTTGACTTTGATGATGAACAATGTCTTTTTAACAGATCCTCTTTTGAATCCTGACTCCAATAGAAAGGTTGACAGTGTTTCATACCAAGCTCTGGGAGCTTGTTTCAAACCATACACTGCTTTAGTCAATCTGTATACTTTCTGGTCTGGATTTCCTTCTTCAAAACCAGGTGGCTGCTCCACATAAACTTCTTCTTCCAGAATACCATTCAGGAAAGCACTCTTAACATCCATCCTTTACACTTCAAACTTCTTGTACGCTGCATATGCCAAGAACAATCTGAATGCTTCCAATCTGGCAACTGGTGCAAATGTTTCATCAAAGTCTATGCCTTCTTGTTGACTTGTATCCCTTAGCTACCAATCTGACTTTATTTCTTACAACTTCTCCATTCTCATTTCGCTTGTTCTTGAATACCCATTTAACACTTATTACCCCTTGGTGTTTAGGTAGATCTACAAGATACCATACTTGATTCTCTTGAATTCGTTGAGTTCTTCTTGCATAGCAATGACCCAATCTGCATCTTGTAAGGCTTCATATGCATCAGCTGGTTCAACGTGAGATAAGTAACAACTCAGAAGTGCGCTCTCTCCATGGATCCTTCTGGTCATCACACGATTTGATGGGTTCCCAACAATTTGTTCTGGTGGATGATGATCTTGTATCCACTTTCTGCACCTAGACATCTCTCCTTCTGATATCTCAAGTTCTGGTTCTTCTGTTGGTTCCTCAAATTCAGGGTGTGCTATTGAAGTTGTTTGGAAAAGATTCTCATCTTCTGGTCTTTCATATTCTATCTCTCCTGGTTGTTATTCTAGCTATTGATGTCTCTTGATTCATAAGGTTGACTTTGAGCAGGTTCACTATCTTCTGGTAGTAAGGATTCACTACTTTCTGGAGTTGATCTATCTTGATCTGGTTCAACATGTGTTGCTCCCCCTTGTTTGCTGATTTTAGCTTTGGGTTGAACATTGATCTCTTCACCTTCTGTTCTACTCCAAATCAGAATATCTTCAAGTAATATACTTCCTGATCTTCTGGTAGTGATCTGATTTTGAACATTTTCTTCATGTGTTTCCATGTACTCAAGAATAGATTTGTCAAACACAATATGAGGTGTTACTTCCACCACATGAGTCTTCCTATTGTAAACCCTATAAGCTTTGCTAACATCAGAATAACCTAAAAATATTCCAGGGTCAGCTTTGCTTCAAAGGTTTTCAATTGAGATTTCCATTGTTATGAATGTAACATGTACAACCAAATGTGCGAAAATACTGTATCCTAGGTTTTCTGTTGGTCCAGATTTCGTATGGTGTCTTTCCATGTCTCAGAGTTATTATTGGTCTGTTCTGTGTGTAACACGCTGTGCAGATGGCTTCTGCCCAAAACTTCTTTGGCAGATTGGTTGCATTAAGCATGGTGAGTGCTGCTTCTTTTAATGATTTGTTCCGCCTTTCAACTACTCCATTCTGTTGAGGTGTTCTTGTGGCAAATGTCTGATGAGTAATACCCGTTTGATTGCAATACGCTTGAATCTTCTGGTTAAAAAACTCTGTTCCTTGATCTGTTCTAATCATTATGATGGTGGTCTCCTTTTGTTTAGTGATCTTGTTGAAGAAATCAAGCAGCTTCTCCAACATCTCATTTTTCTTAAACAAAAATATGACTCAAGTGAATCTTGAATAATCATCAATGATGACCAGTGTATACTTTCTACCATTGATATTTAATGGCGTTACTAGGCCAAATAAGTCTAGATGTAATAGCTCCAATATTCTGTTAGATGAGTGAGCTGCTTTGCTGGCAAATGACGACTTGGTCTGCTTTCCAACTTGACATGCTTCACAAATATGATTTTTATCATATACTTGATCCGGTAATCCTTCGATTAGCTTCTCTCTTGTAATCTTGTAGATAGACTTGAAGTTCAGATGGCTAAGTCGCTTATGCCATAACCAGCTTGTCTCTGAGATTGTCTTAGTAACTAAACATGTCTCGATCTTGTTTCTCCATTGCACAATGTACAATCTATCCTGCAATTTCTTGGTAAGAAGAATTTCATCTCCTTCATGATTCTTCCCAAAACAGTTGTTAGCATAAAAAACAATCTGATTACCATTAGAACAGAAATGACTAATAGAAAACAGATTATGACTAAGACCTTCTACATAAGAAACATTAAAGATGGTGGTCTTGCCAATCTTATCATTACCATACCCTTTGGTATAACCTTTTGAGTTACAACCAAAGGTTACTTGTGGATCTTGTTTCTCTACATAATCAGATAGTAGGTTTTTGTCACATCTCATATGTTTCAAACATCCACTATCAATAATCTAGATTGATCATCTTGCTACGTGACTCCTTCTTGAATTTCTCCCATCCTGCAATTAGGTAGACTTAGCAACCCTTTCAATGATTGGGTGCTTGGTTAGTAGCAAATGTTCCTTTAGGAACCCAGATCAGTTTAGTGTTAGGAACACAAATGTAACAGGTGATCTCTCTCCCTGAATCATTTGTTCTTGAGATAGCTTTGTAGACAGATGGATGATTCCTTTCAACATTGTTCCAGTTGATCTTGTTCTTCTTTGTTGATGGCTTTTTGGTAGGAGCCTTCTAGTTCTGGTTCCTATCTGTTTTGACATACTGAGCTGGTTTGCCTTTGATCTGGTAATACTGTTTATCTCCTGCTTCTTTCATCATCATCTTCTGGGGTTGATTCTTCCCATTCTTTAAGTTGATAACTTGGTCTGGTATCTGTTGTCTTTCAACTACGAACTTGGTTGAGCCTGATTGTTCAGTATAACCTAAACCAGTAGTTTATCTGGTTTTGTTCTGCATTTCCCAGATCATGTTAACTCTTTCACTGCTTTTGTTGATCTTGCTCATATTCTTCATGGTCTTCTTCAATTTCTCCTCAGCTACTTCTATTCTGGTTATCAAATCTTTGATCTTGGAATTGAGTGAGTAGTTCTCTTCATCCTTTTTCTTAATCTGTTCTTCCAGATCATTTACTTTTGTAGAGAACTTTGTATTGGCTTCACTGAGTATCTTTACTGATTCATTCAACTAATCATTCTCCTTGATGACTTCTGAAAACAACTTCTTTATGCTCGTATAGCTTTTGAACATCTTGTTCACTTCTTCCCATGAGACTTCAGCTTCATCCTCATTACAAGAATCATATATTGATTTGTTGGATGACATAGAAACATGAGAGTTTACCTCGTTCTGGTCAAGGCCATTATCAATTCCCATGTAGCATTCATCCCAATCTTCTTCTTGTTCATGTGCATAAAATGCTTCATCGTTCTCTGAGAAATGACTCGAACTAGTTGAATCTTCTTCTGCTAGCATAGCTTTGCATTGGGCTTTGAGCTTTCGATCTCTTTTTGCTCTTAACTCTTCTCTTCGACTCTTGGACATGTCAGGAAAATCTATCTTGAAGTGACCTGCTCTGCCACAACCATAACAAGTATAGTCAGTAGAATTAGTAGTTTTGGTATTCTATATCTCATCTTTGCTATCAGATCGATCTTGATCTCTACTTTTCTGGAATCTGTTCTTGTTATCCTTGTAGAATCTACGATATTTCCTCGATCTGACTTCCATCTGGTCCATTCTATTCGCGATCATGGCAAATTCCTTGATCAGCTTATCATAACCTCCTTCTTCTGGTACAACAGGTACTACAGGTTCATCTGCTAGCTCTTTTCTTTGAAGGCTACTTCATTTTCTTTCTTGGAGCTGTTTTCACTCTTCTTGCTAGATGAGTGATCTGGTCCATGGATTCTTCTTATGTCGCATTCATGAACAACTAGATGATCAAATAGTGCTTCAGTTATGAGATTGTTGAAATCAGCATGTAGTGGTTGCATGGCTGCATATATCTCCCAGCTTAGTGGTAGTGCTCTAAGAATTTTGAAGTTCTTTTCTCTCTAAGTATACTTGTCCTTCTTGAAGGCAGATACTTCCAGCAGAATTTCAATAAACTTGTTCTTCATTTGTTCAATGGTTTCTCCTGGTCTCATCTTGAAATCATCGAACTTGTTGCAGGATAGTGAAAGCTTGTTCTCGATCATGGCTTCTGATCCTAAGCTGAGTTCACGCAGTGCTTCCCACATTTCTTTAGCTGTGTCCAGATCTTGGATTTTCACCAGATGGACTCCCTAAACTGTAATGGAAATGATTCCTTTAGCAAAGTCATCCAGATTTGCTTCACGGCGGTCTTCTGATGTATACGTTATGGGATCTTTGAGCACATTTTGTTTGACTACTCTAGTTTCAGTAATCTGTATCTTCTCTTCATATATCGCCAGTGAACCTTCTTCTATCACCTTCCACATCAGGCAATGATGAACTTTTAGGCACATCTTGATTCTAGAACTCCATTATCTGTATCATTGGATAGAGAATTCCTCGCATGTTGTTTAGTAGGTTTTTAGTTATGTTTTTGTGTGGCGTCTTGTCGTGTTCTTTATGTTTGTCCTTTGTTTCGTGTCATTTTAGTTCTTGTTTTATGCCGGTTCGTGTGTTCTATGATTTGGATGCAGGAGTTGAAAAGTAGATGAAATTAAGCTAGAAAGGATGTTTGGCGAAACCACGTGAAGAAGAAAGAGTTGAGACGAGGACGAGAAGAGAAGCAACCCATAGCCAGGACCAGCGGTCGCTGGCACCCCAGCGCCCGCTGGGGTTCCTTCTCTGAAGATTTCAGAGAGCAGGGCGGCCCAACGACCGCTGGCCTTGCGTTACAAAAGGAGGCAGAAACCAATAGCCAGAGACCGCTGGCTTTCCAGCGGCCGCTGGCCTGCAGTTTCAAACTTATTTACTCAATTCCTTGTCGTGATTTTGGGGGGTTGAAACTGATGGAGATAGTTTAGAATAGAAAAAAAAAGACACTTTTACTTGTTTTTCGTTAGATAGAAGTAGATTCTCAAGAGATTGAAGGATCGTTCTAATCTTTGCTTTTGGATTCTACTAAGTTTATCTTTATGAATATTTCTATGGATTTACTTTTCGATATGGTTGGCTAAATATTTCTCTAGGGTTATATTGTCTTAATATTTGGTTTAATGCTTTAATTTGTTCTTGTATGGTTGTTTGATTTGTGCTTCATGAGTCTTGTATGTTTGATCATCATATGAACTCAAGATATAGAATGGATTGCAATGAATTATTCTATATCTCTTTTGTAATTGAACAACCAACCCTGTTAATCGGAAACGTAAAATATGAAATCGTGTTTTGAATTGGAATGTTTCTTAAGTGTGATCTATACACGTGAGTGCTAGACACAGATTAGCTTTAAGAACACGTAGGTGTTTAGTTAATCAACTTAGGAAAAATCCGATTAGAGATTGAACCTAGGTTTAGGATAATTGTTACCCTAGATTGTCTTTCTATTGTTATCTAGTTTAATTTTCTCTTTAACTTAGTATAATTCTATCTCAAGTTGATCTAGAGTGTTTTAGGATTTCTTTTATCTCATTTTATCTCATTGTAGTACTTTTAATCATTGCCCTGCATAGTTTCTTAGGATACGACATTCGGGTCGGCTACTACGTATTATAATTTCTTAGGATACGTTTTTAGTCGAACATAATTTAATATAATAACTGGAAGTATATTGGCTGGAAACATTCCTCGTTCCTGATACTGATTCCCTTTATCGGACAGTGGGTTTGGACTTAACAACGCCACGTACTATAGTTTAGAAATTAGATTAAACAAAAATTGGCGCCGTTCCCGGGGAAGGCTATAGGCATTTTGATTTTTAGTGCTTGTTTGTTTTTGCTCTTTTCTTTCTTTGATTTCCATATTGTGATTGTTCAGTTTAGTGATTGTTGTGTTTTTATTTTCGTTTTCGTTGTTGTTTTGAGTTTTCAACCGTAAGTTGTGTTTGACCTCTCTTTTCGTGGTGTTAGGAAGTGCATGCACGGTCGCCGAAGTTTGAATAAGAGATTGGCACCTGTGTTGGAAAACGTACATCAAAAGACACAAGAGGTTAGGTCACAGCTGGTGACCTTCACACAGTTGGATGGAGAGCCTCTTCACGAGGCTTGGGAAAGATTCAAGAGTCTACAGATGCAGTGTCCTCATCACAACCTATCTCCTGAGTTGCTCAACCAGTTCTTCTATGAGAGTCTTCATCAAAATCTCCAGTATATGGTTGATAATGCAGCTGGAGGAGATATTGGAAACCGGAATGCAGAGGAGCTCACAGAGATATTTGAGAACATGGCAATGAATTCTCAACAGAGAAGCTCCAGGGGTCCGAAAAAGAAGGTTAATGAAGCAACCTCTAGTAATAATTTGGTGAGGCATATAGCAGAGCTTACAAGGTAGGTACAAGCTATCCGTACAGCGGATGAACAACCAAGAAGAAGATGAAGCGAGACTTGTGGTATTTGTGGAGAGTTTGCACACGGGGCTAATGTTTGTGCTAATGCATATGTGCAACACCGAGAACACGAAGAACAAGTAAATGCTCTTCAAAACTTTCAGCAGCGTCCGAAATTTGACCCATACTCCAACACTTATAATCCGGGGTATAGGTATCATCCCAATTTCTCTTGGAGGCAACAAGCACCACAAGGTCAGCAAATGCCACCTCAGCAAGGGTTCTAGCAATTCCAACAACCTCAAAAACACTTTTCACAACAACAGCAACACCAAGCTCCATCTCAAGGTCCTTCCAAATCATCAGTGGAGGATAATTTGAATAAATTTATTCAAGCTAGTCATCAGCGATTTGAGACGGTGGAGGCCTCTATGAAGAGGATTGAGACCCAGGTTGGGCAGCTTGCAGGGACCGTTGGAGAGCTTCTTCAGATGAACAAAAAGGATAAGCTTCCAAGTCAACCAAAGCAAGCCCAAGCTGTCACTGTTTTGAGAAGTGGTAAAGTTGTGGATAATCAAGTCTGAATGCCGGTTGATGAGGATATGCATGAGAAGGAAGAAAATGATATCACAGTAACTCCTCCTGAAGAGGAGATCATTGATGCAGCCCCTTCTGAGGAGAAAGGAAAGGAAGGAGTGTTGCATAAGGCTTCTAATCCTTATAAACCTCCTATTCCTTTCACAGGGCGATTGAGGAATAAAAAGCAAGATCAACAATTCTTGGATTTTTATAAGATGCTTTCAAAGGTTAATGTCAACCTTCCTCTCTTGGATGTGATTATGAATGTTCCAGCATATGTTAAGTTCTTTAAAGAGCTTGCATCCAAGAAGAGACGTTTTATTGTTGTTTCTGAAGTAGCAAGTGCAGTGTTGAAGCACCAACTTCCTCCAAAGAAAACAGATCCGGGTAGTTTCGTCATCAAAATTTCACTTGGAAATGGTAAGTCCGTTTCAGGTATGTTAGATCTAGGGGCTGGAATTAATTTGATGCCTTATTCTATTTTCTTAAAATTAGGATTAGGTAATTTGAAGCCCACTAGAAGTCTTTACAACTAGCAGACAGGTCAATTAGGTACCTTAAAGGAATCATTGAAGATATCTTAGTTAGGGTTGGAGATTTGATTGTACCGGTCGATTTTGTCTTGCTTGATGTTGGTGAGGTGCAAGAGTCTAGTAATGAACATACTGTTCTTTTAGGTAGACCTTTCATGGAAACAACTAACACGTTAATTGATGTTAAAAATGGGAAACTTCAAATGACTGTGTTAGGTGAAACTATTTCCTTGTCTGTTAGGGAAATATCTCCTCATCCTGTACAAAGTTTATCTGATACTTGTTACTCCCTCTGTCCATGAATGTTGTTAACATTTTGACCCGGCACGGGTTTTAATGTATTATTTTGACTTTGTGAAAAAATGTAGTAAGTGGAAAGTAAAAAGTTAGTGGAGTTAGTAAGGGTAAAAGGGTAAAAGGATAAAGAGTTAGTGGAATTAGTGGAGTTAGTAAGGGTAAAAGGGTAAAAATGTATGTCCAAAAAAGGAAACTTTTAAGTGTTAACAACATTGGTGGACGGTCCGAAATGGAAAAACGTTAACGACATTGGTGGACGGAGGGATTATTATATTGATGCTATTGATACCTTGGTCGAGAAGGTGTTTTTGCAGGAATTAGATGATGAGGAGATAGCAGCTAGTCGAGATGAGGAGGACCTAGCCCTCGACTCAAGTGTGGGGTGATGGAAGTTGTGAGAGGAGAAGAGACGAGTGATCCGTTGAGTAGTCCTGTTGAACTTAAGGAGCTTCCTAAGCACCTTAAGTATGTGTTTCTAGAAGACGGAAAGACAAAGCCGGTGATTATTTTTTCTGAGCTGACTGAGGAGAAAGAAGAAGCATTAGTAGGAGTATTGAAAGAGAACAAGAAGGCCTTTGGTTGGAGCCTTGCAGATATAAAGGGAATTAGTCCATCTATGTGTATGCATCGGATAATACTTGAAGAAGGAGCAAAGCCATTCAGAGACGGCCAAAGGAGATTGAATCCCAATCTTATGGAGGTGGTAAAGAAGGAAATCCTTAAGCTTTTAGCTGAAGGATTAATCTATCCAGTGGCCGAGAGTGAGTGGGTGAGCCCTGTTCATGTTGTTCCGAAAAAGGGGTGGCATCACAGTGACAACTAATGAGAAGGGGGAGTTGGTGTCAACTAGGTTGACCACTGGTTGGCGGATGTGCATAGATTACAGGAAGTTAAATGCAGCCACCCGCAAAGACCATTTCCCTTTACCCTTTATAGGTCAAATGCTTGATAAGTTAGCTGGACATGAATTTTATTGTTTTCTTGATGGTTTGTCTGGTTATTATCAGGTGGCAATTACTCCAAAGGATCAATCGAAGACGACGTTCACAAGTCCTTTTGAAACCTACGCTTATAGGAGAATGCCTTTCGGATTGTGTAATGCTTCGGGAACTTTTCAAAGGTGCATGCTTTCAATTTTCTCTGAGATGATTGGTGGTTTTATTGAAGTATTTATGGATGATTTTTCCGTTTTCGGTAATTCATTTCATGATTGCTTAAAGAAAATTGATATAGTTTTAAAACGGTGCATTGAGTGTAACCTTACTCTTAGTTAGGAGAAGAGTCATTTTATGGTTACCAATGGCATTGTGTTAGGCCATGTCGTTTCTAGCAAAGGGATAGCCGTTGATAAGGCTAAGATTGATGTTATTGAAACTCTACCTCCTCCAGTGAATATTAAGGGAGTGAGGAGTTTTCTTGGGCATGCTGGTTTTTATAGGAGGTTTATTAAGGATTTTTCCAAAATAAGCCAACTTTATGTAGGTTACTTGCTCAAGATGTTCCCTTTGATTTTGTTGATGAGTGCAAACATGCTTTTAAAACTTTGAAAATGAAGCTCATTTCTGCCCCCATTGTTGTATCTCCGGATTGGTCAAAACAATTTGAAATAATGTGTGATGCTAGTGATCTTGCTGTAGGAGCTGTCTTAGGGCAACGTGTGGATAATATGCAACGTGTAATTTACTATGCGAGTTTGCTTTGAATGATGGGCAAGTTAATTACACTACTACAGAAAAGGAAATGATTCGTGCAGGAGAAGAGAGGTTCTTCCAAATGTCCGAGTCGGAAGAGCTAAGGGATAAGGCATTTGAGAACTCTCGGATTTACAAGGATAGGGTTAAGAAGCTCCATGATCGAAAGATCGTACGAAAGAATTTGGAGCCAGGAATGAAAGTGTTACTTTTCAATTCTCGACTCCGAATCTTTCCGGGAAAACTCAAATCTCGTTGGAGTGGCCCTTTTGAGATCACGGAAGTGTTTCCGTATGGAGCAGTAGAGCTTTTAAACCCGCAAACTAAGGAGAAGTTTCGGGTTAATGGACAAAGAGTGAAGCAATACCTAGAAGGAGAGGTTTCTAAGAGAGGGATCGAGTCTCTAGTACTCGAAGATGCAAGTAAATGTTGAAGTAATGGAAAGGTGTCAAGCTCATGACATAAAACGAGCGCTTTGTGGGAGGCAACCCACACCTTTATCTAGTTATTTTCGTTTTTGTTTTTGTTTTTGGTTTTGTGTTTGTTTTATGTTAATAATGGTCTTAATCGAGTTTTTGTTGACGTAGGAAGGAACCAAGAATAAAATAGTTTAAGAGAAGGTGGAAAAGAAGATGAAAGGGACAGAACATAAGGATCAGCGACCGCTGGGAACCCAGCGGCCGCTGGCCCAGTCACGCAGGAAATGACAGAACATAAGGGTCAGCGGCCGCTGGCCCAGCGCATCAGAAAAGTACAGAAAGCAATAGCCAGCGACCGCTGGCAATTCCAGACGCGAATTTTTAAACCCTTTCTTTCCCTCTTTTTCTTTTACTTTCCCTTCTTCTCCTATTTTACTTTCTTCCCAACTCAAACCCTAATCTCCTTCATTCCTCAATTCTCCTTCCAATCTTCACAAATCCACACCAAATCCACCAAATTTCTTCTACCCAACACTTCTCCATCCTTTTCATCCATATATTTTTCTTTTTCCTCCATCACATTTTCAAATCCACCTTTTAGTGTTTTCTCTTTTCTTTTTTACTTTCTTCTCACTATTTGTGTTAATCTCCATGTCTAGGAACATCCGTCTCCGTGTGGAAGAACCCGAGGAAGAAGAAGAGCAAAATGAAGCCCCAAGGGAGAATCTCCAACTCACCCGATTCCGTTCCTCATTGTTTCCAATTTATGAACCCGTGGAAGGTCAAATTTTCTTACGATTATTTGCTTTACCATTTAATCATGGCTATCAATTTAATTGAGAGTTGTTGAATAGGGTGCATGTTAGTTCTCAATTGCGCAAGTATTTGAAAGCATTAGGCCTTTTAAAGCTTTCGGATAGTGGTAACCTAGAAGGGTATAGAGAATTGTCCTATGAATTGTTTTCTACATTCGAATTTGGAGATGGACATAATTCTTTCCACTGTAGGCTTTTAGGGAATAATGTTAATGTTAATCGATCTCTTATGCCCTCTATTTTTGGATTCTCCTCGTCTAGAGGAGCAGCTACCCAAACCCCAAAAGGGTTTAATCCGGTAGCTGCTTGGTATGACCTTACCGGGCTCCATAATTGGAACTCGAGTGGCACCCCTAGTGGGTTCATTAGGGATGACGCCCTTTCCTTGTTACATAAGTTCATTGCTTTTAACATTTCGGGAAAGGCGGAAGCCAACATGGTCAGTACTAATGAGTGTTTTCTCCTATCTGCCGCTGTTAAAGGGCAGAAGGTATGTATGTCTTCTTTCATCTGGACTCAGATCGAAGGAATTAAATATAGGAAAAAGACTCATCCTGCTCTAGCATATATTGCTTTTCGTCTTGCTCTTCACTTTGGATTTTAGGTACCACACAACTACAGATGGATAAAGAGTCTAACCTTGGATGCTATATTTCTTAAGTATGCCGGCCTCCCATACTCCCACGAGACTTCCTTCGCTCCCTATGAATGAAGAGAATGCGTGAGACGCTTCCGTGAGCGTGAGGCGGCTCTTGAGAGAGCAGGTGGGGCAGGACCATCTCCTGAGGCTCCTTCCGAGACTGATGAATTTCCACCGGTGCTGATGCCGAGATGGAGGAGCATGCATACGAGGGAGAGCAACAAGGTGGATATCATGGAGGATACCAAGGCACCTATGATCAAGGCAATTTTGCCAGTGGCTCCGGGAGTGGTTTCGGTACTGATTACTTCACCCGGGATGACTTCAGATCCTTCCAAACTGACTTGTTTGGAAGGCTTGACATTCAGATGTCCATTCTTCGCTCAATGGATACCCGTCTTGATTCTATCGATACACGTGTCTACTCTCTAGAGACACAGTGGGCTAACTGGACTGGAATCCATCCTCATCCTCCACCTCCATCCGAGTATCAGGATCCACATGTTCCTCCGACATTTTAGTTATTCTTTTAATTTATTTTTCTTTTTTTTATGTTTTATTTTTACTTTTCTTTACTTTTTCTATTTTATGTTTTGTGTTATGTTTTTGGTTGTAGGTACAATCTAGGAGCATTTCGTTCCTCAGCTTGTTGTCGGGTTTACATATTGTCAGGGAAGTTCCTTCTCTTTAATTCTTTACTTTTAATTCTTCCTTGCATGTCTTTCTTTGTTTTTTATGTTTTTATGTTTGCTTGTTTTTGTTTGTTGTTATTCCCCAAATTCGATCATGGATTGTCTTTTTGCTTATGCAATAGCTTAGTGTTGATATATATTGATAGTTGATATGTGAGCCCCGTATGTGGAATGTATAAGTGGAATATTAGCTAATTTTGATTTTTGACGGGCTAGGTTGCGTGCTTAAGATGACATGTGGGACATGTTTCTTTTATTAGTCGGTATGCATAGTGATCATGATTCGGATTATGAGTGACTACTCTCTTGTGTTCATGTGTCCGGTTTTCTCTAAATAAAAAAAAACAAGAGTATTAACTCTTCAAAAAATATTATTAATAAAACCCTAGAAGGGCGTACAAAAAAAAAGAGAAGCTCGAATGGCTTTAATAAAGGGAATTTGACATATGAACGAGAGAGGGATGTGAGATGTGTGTATATCGTGATCATATGCATATTGATGAACTTAGTAACGGGCAACATTACTTCTTATTCAAGTGACCGAATACGTTGGGAATTGAACTTAGTCTAGTATTGGTTTGAAGTTATGAATGGTTGTTGGGCTTATATGTCGATTATTAGTATATGTTAATGCTTAGTTGTGGTATTTTGCTTGAGGACAAGCACATGATTAAGTGTGGGGGAGTTGTTTAGTAGGTTTTTAGTTATGTTTTTGTGTGTCGTCTTGTCGTGTTCTTTATGTTTGTCCTTTGTTTCGTGTCATTTTAGTTCTTGTTTTATGCCGGTTCGTGAGTTCTATGATTTGGATGCATGAGTTGAAAAGGAGATGGAATTGAGCTAGAAAGGATGTTTGGCGAAACCACGTGAAGAAGAAAGAGTTGAGACGAGGACGAGAAGAGAAGCAGCCCACAGCCAGGACCAGCGGTCACTAGCACCCCAGCGCCCGCTGGGGTGCCTTTTCTGAATATTTCAGAGAGCAGGGGCCAGCGACCGCTGGCCCTGCGTTACAAAAGGAGGTAGAAACCAATAGCCAGCGACCGCTGGCTTTCCACGATTCCTTGTCGTGATTCCTTGTCGTGATTTTGGGGGGGTAGAAACTGATGGAGATAGTTTAGAATAGAAAAAAAAGACTCTTTTACTTGTTGTTTTTCGTTAGATAGAAATAGATTCTCAAGAGATTGAAGGATCGTTCTAATCTTCGCTTTTGGATTCTAGTAAGTTTATCTTTATGAATATTTCTATGGATTTACTTTTCGATATGGTTGGCTAAATATTTCTCTAGGGTTATATTGTCTTAATCTTTGGTTTAATGCTTTAATTTGTTCTTGTATGGTTGTTTGATTTGTGCTTCATGAGTCTTGTATGTTTGATCATCATATGAACTCAAGATATAGAATGGATTACAATGAATTATTCTATATCTCTTTTGTAATTGAACAACCAACCCTGTTAATAGGAAATGTAAAATAGGAAATCGTGTTTTGAATTGGAATGTTTCTTAAGTGTGATCTATACACGTGAGTGCTAGACACGGATGAGCTTTAAGAACACATAGGTGTTTAGTTAATCAACTTAGGAAAAATCCGATTAGAGATATGATTTGATCAAAGAAGCATTGAACCTAGGTTTAGGATAATTGTTACCCTAGATTGTCTTTCTATTGTTATCTAGTTTAATTTTCTCTTTAACTTAGTATAATTCTATCTCAAGTTGATCTAGAGTGTTTTAGGATTTCTTTTATCTCATTTTATCTCATCGTAGTACTTTTAATCATTGCCCTGCATAGTCTTCCCTTGAGATACGACATTCGGGTCGGCTACAACGTATTATAATTCCTAGGATACGTTTTTAGTCGAAAATAATTTAATATAATAACTGGAAGTATATTGGCTGGAAACATTCCTCGTGCCCGATATTGATTCCCTTTATCGGATAGTGGGTCTGTACTTAACAACGCCACTTACTACAGTTTAGAAATTAGATTAAACAAAAATTGGCGCCGTTGCCGGGGAAGGCTATAGGCATTTTGATTTTTAGTGCTTGTTTGTTTTTGCTCTTTTCTTTCTTTGATTTCCATATTGTGATTGTTCAGCTTAGTGATTGTTGTGTTTTTATTTTCGTTTTTGTTGTTGTTTTGAGTTTTCAACCGTAAGTTGTGTTTGACCTCTCTTTTCGTGGTGTTAGGAAGTGCATGCACGGTCGCCGAAGTTTGAATAAGAGATTGGCACCTGTGTTGGAAAACGTACATCAAAGAAGTGAGTTGCAAACAGTCAACCTGGAAGAGGAGGTTGAAAACGGCTACACTTTGGAGTTAGGGTATCGATCGGATCTGTCAGAGAATTCACTCCCACGAGACTCAGACACAGATTGGAGTGAGTCGAGTTCTCACACAGTTATGGCAGCCCGTCAGATGAGGGAACTTGCTAGGCTGTTGATAGGAGCTGCGGCATCACCCATTGTGTTGGGACAAGCAGCTCGGAACTACGAGCTTAAGAGTATCCACTTCAACCAGCTCCCGTCTTTCTATGGTATGCCAGCGGAGGACACATTGAACTTCATCCGGGAGTTCTATGCCATCGTCCAGACCTTTCCACTTGAAGGACTGACTGAGGATCAGCTGAAGATGCGGTGCTTTCCATACACTCTCAAGGACCGAGCTAAGACATGGTTTATGTCTTTAGCTCCTAATTCTCTTCAAAACTGGAATCAGGTGTCTAAGAGATTCATGTCGTAGTGGTACCCGAACCAAAAGACACAAGAGGTTAGGTCACATCTGGTGACCTTCACACAGTTGGATGGAGAGCCTCTTCACGAGGCTTGGGAAAGATTCAAGAGTCGACAGATGCAGTGTCCTCATCACAACCTATCTCCTGAATTTCTCAACCAGTTCTTCTATGAGAGTCTTCATCAAAATCTCCAGTATATGGTTGATAATGCAGCTGGAGGAGATATTGGAAACCGGACTGCAGAGGAGCTCACAGAGATATTTGAGAACATGGCAATGAATTCTCAACAGAGAAGCTCCAGGGGTCCGAAAAAGAAGGTTAATGAAGCAACCTCTAGTAATGATTTAGAGAGATTAAGCTTTCTCAAAAGAAGATCGCTCAGTTTAACTGACCAGATTGATAACTAGATCGTCTAATGATCTTTCCAGAAAAGTTCTTTCTTGAGAGTTACACTAAGTAGATAGCAAGAGTGATCTTGGTATCTAACAGAGCATAGTGTGCGGAATATGGTGGACTTAGTCAGTTATTCTTATTAGAAATCCCTTGAAAATATTAACCAGATCGATTAACAGATTGATTAAAGATATGTAAGTTGTATGCAAGTGCAGGTGTTGGGTCCCGGGAGAGCAGGTGTGGTGTATGGGGGGGGGGGG
>JAPKLX010000532.1:96758-106809 GCA_026898415.1 Leonotis leonurus | reverse complement strand
TGTGCTAAAATTCAGTCTCGTTCCTAACTCTTTCTGCAAACTCATCCAGAATCTCGAAGTAAATTTCGCATCCCTATCTGATGTAATTGACACCGGTACTCCATGCAGACGTACAATCTCACGAACATACAATTGTGCCAACTTTTCTGACCCAAATGTGATCATGATTGGCAAGAAATGTGCAGATTTTGTGAGGCGGTCTACTATAACCCAGATAGCAGTGTTCCCTCTTTTTGATTTTGGTAAAGCTGTCACAAAATCCATTGCTATGTGTTCCCATTTCCATTCTGGAATTTCTAATGGTTGTAATTTTCCGTACGGTCTCTGGTGTAAAGCTTTTACTTGTTGGCATGAAAGACATCGCTCAACAAATGAAGCTACATCTCTTTTCAATCCGTCCCACCAAAATTTTCGTTTCAGATCCTGATACATCTTTGTGCTCCCTGGATGGGCTGTATAGGGAGTATCGTGAGCTTCACTCAATATTTCATTTCTCAATTTTTCATCATTGGGAACACACAATCTTCCTTCAAACAAAACAGCGTTGTCTGAAGCTTCGTGATAACCTCTTGGATTATCTTATCTAATCTTGAGACGAAGTTTCTCCAAGGTCTCGTCTCTTCTTTGAGAATTTACTATCCTCTCTCTTAGATCTGATACTGCTACAAGCGTAGCAACAAAACCTTTAATTGTTTGGGGTGGATGAATTATCTCTAGATTCATCCTACCAAACTCTTGAATGAGTTTCTCCTCTTGAGTGAGAAGATAACCTAAACTCGGTTGATTCTTACGACTAAGGGCATCAGCTACTACATTAGCCTTTCCCGGATGGTAATTTATACCACAGTCGTAATCTTTTACTAATTCAAGCCACCTTCTTTGTCTCATATTGAGATCTCTTTGCTCGAAAAAATATTTCAAACTTTTGTGATCTGTGAAGATCTCACACCTAACTCCATAAAGGTGATGTCTCCAAATCTTCAAAGCATGCACGACTGCTGCTAATTCCAAGTCATGTGTGGGGTAATTGAGTTCGTGGGGTCTAAGTTGCCGAGATGCATAGGCTATCACCTTTCCTTCTTGCATCAATACACATCCTAGTCCAATCTTTGAAGCATCAGTGTACACTACGTACCCCTTATTCGGTTCCGGTACTGCCAAGACTGGTGCCGTGGTAAGCTTCTGCTTAAGTTCCTGAAAACTTGCTTCACATTCCTCAGTCCATATATATTTGATTCCCTTTTTAAGCAATTGCGTCATAGGTCTAGCAATCTTGGAAAATCCTTCAATGAACCTTCTGTAACAACCGGCCAATCCTAAGAAACTCCTTATTTCATTAGGATTTCGTGGTGACTTCCAATCATGCACTGCTTCCACTTTTGCTGGATCCACCTTGATTCCTTCTGCCGACACAATGTGTCCTAGGAACATTACTTCCTTGAGCCAAAATTCACACTTACCGAATTTGGCAAACAATTTCTCTGCACGTAGAGTCTCCAAAACAATCCTCAAGTGTTCTTCATGCTCTTGTTCATCTTTCGAATAGATGAGAATATCATCTATAAATACTAGAACAAATTTGTCTAAGTATGGATGGAACACTCGATTCATGAGATCCATGAATACTGCTGGAGCATTTGTTAATCCGAATGGCATTACTATGAATTCATAATGACCATATCTGGTTCGGAAAGCTGTCTTGGGTACATCTCCTTGTCTGATTTTAAGTTGATGATACCCAGACCTCAAATCAATCTTTGAGAAAACTTTTGCTCCCTTGAGTTGATCAAACAAGTCATCTATCCTAGGAAGAGGATATCTATTTTTCAAGGTAAGTTTGTTCAACTCCCGATAATCAATACACATTCGCAATGTGCCATCCTTCTTTTTCACAAAGAGGACTGGTGCTCCCCAAGGTGACACGCTAGGTCTGACAAAACCTATGTCTAACAACTCTTGAAGTTGAATCTTTAGTTCTTGTAATTCCTTGGGTGCCATCCTGTATGGTGCTTTCGACACTGGTGCTGATCCAGGTTCCAAATCGATGGTAAACTCCACTTGTCTGTCTGGAGGTATTCCTGGTAGTTCATCCGGAAATACATCTTGAAAATCTCGTACAATCGACACGTCTTCGAGCTTTCTTTCAATTCCAGGTTCGCCATTTAGATAAACGAGAAAAGCCTGGTTATTCTCCATCTTCATCAACTTTTTAGCTTCTAAGGCAGAGATGACGGGAGTCAATCTACCCATCTTAATTCCATGAAAACACGTTGGTTCCTTTCCCGGAGGTTGGAAAGAAATTTTTCTCTCATTACAGAGAATTGTGGCATAGTTTTCGGCTAGCCAATCCATTCCTAGAATTATGTCCGTATCCCACATTGGCATAAGATTTAGGTTGTTCGCTGTGATCTTAAAAGTCCCTAAATCTATTTCTATGTTTGAGCAAGCATGAGTTGTAGTCATAAATCCTCCAGTGGGCGTTCCTACTTTCATTTCATGCTTAGTTCGTTCAGGTGTTAATCCTATCGTGTCTAAACATGCTTTAGAAATAAAAGAGTGGGATGCTCCCGTATCAAAAAGAATAATAACAGGTATGTCAAGTAATTTGCCCATACCTGCCAAATTCCCCTTGTTCCTGTCTTGCGGTTTCGGGTTTAGTGCAAACGCTCGAGCATTCTGAATCTGTCTATGTGGGGGTTGTTGTTGAGGTCGTCCTTGCAATGCCCTCAAAGGTTGAGGGTTCTGTTTGAATTGACCATGGGACTGATTTGGCCTTGTCTGTAGGCCTTGTGGCTTTCCCGTGCAGTTGTTAGCATAATGGCCCTTCTGGCCGCAGTTATAGCAAGTTACGTTGGGGAAACATGCACGCACGTGGTTTCGATTACACCTTTGGCATAAGGAAGAGCTTGACTTTCCTTTCTGGTTTATTCCTTGCCCTGGGACATTCTGTCGTCCCTGTCCCTGCCATGGGGTAATTTGTTGACTCTGAGGCGTGGCTCCTTGCCATGGCCTTCGATCTCTCTGAAAATTTGGACGATTATTTCCTTGGTTGAAATCCCATTTACGCTTACCCTTATAGTTCTGAGAATAAGCTTGGGACTGTGCTGGTGCTGTTGCAGTAGTTGGCGCCTTGCGCTCTTCTGGCATTGCTGCCTCAATATCTAGTGCTCGGTTCAGTGAGTCTGTATAAGATAGTCTTCCATGACTCGCTAAAGACATTCCAATCTCATACCTCAGTCCAGCTCGGAACTTGTCCGACATTTTCTCATCAGTGTCCACCTGATGTGGAGCAAACCTCGACAACTCACTAAACAGTCGATCGTAGTCAGTGACCGACATCTTCCCTTGCTTTAGATCATAGAATTCAGCCTCCTTCTTGATCTTGTATGCCCTCGGAATGTACTTCTCATACAATCCGGCCTTAAACTCCTCCCAAGTAAAGTTTGCAAGTTGCTCTGGTGTCATAGCCCTCCTTCTGGCTTCCCACCAGAAATCTGCAGCTCCTAAAAGTTGGAATATGACACAGGAGAGACGTTCTTGGTCTGTACAATGCAGAAAGTTGAAAATTCGTTCCATTGCTCGAACCCAGAGCTCAGCTTCTTCAGGCTTTCCACTTCCATTGAAAGTTGGAGGGTGTTGTTTCAAGAATAACTCCTCTATTCTTCTTCTCGGGGGCGGAGGTGGAGGTGGGGTCGGAGTTCTCTCCTCTTCATAATCAAACATTCCTATTGGTACCTCTTCTCTTTCTATTCCCCTTCCCCTTCCTCTCCCTCTTCCTCTCCCCCTTCCTCTTCCTCGAGACGACATTCTGACCAGGTAACTAACATTAGCGAATAATAAAGGAGTTTATAATACGATTAATTGATTATTACGCCTCAAGGAAAAGTACTCAATAAGAATATCTCGATAAACATAGAAAAAGTGTAGATCAAGAGAATTTATAAGTGAATAATAGATCGACAATTATCCAACACGGATCTTGAAATATATCAATATGCATCATCATAAAAGATTGCCTCCACGAGGACTTTGCTAGCAATATATACATCATGTAGTACTAAAGTTAATCCTGCATATGTACAAAAAGTGGTACTAAGCATATGCTTGACTAACATCGACTACATCAAAAGGTTAGCTGACTATCTACACTAGGTTGAGATGTTTCCCATATGGAACACATTCTCATAACTCTAGTCAAAAGAACGGAATGACCAGAACTATACTATGGTCTAAAATCCGTACTATAGGCTACAAAAATTGCCTATCTATGCATCAACACTACTGCTACTACTACATCTGTCTCAAACAGATCTAACAAGTACAGTCACTAGTCGTCTCTGATCCATCCATCAAATCCTCCTCCCGGAGATCCTCATCGGGATCCTCCTCCTCATCTACTCCATCCTCACCCTGCATATGTATCACTCCTGGAGCCGGAATAAAGTCACGTACCTCTCTAACCAACCCCTCCACCAGCTGACGAAAGTCGCTCACTACCACAGGCTCTAGTGGCCTAGTCGTCCCCACTGGTGACATCGGAAGGCATGGAACCTCTTGGTCCCCAGACTGTGCAGTGCGAGAGCTCTCTCCCATGACCATGGTACTAGTACCTCGACAACGCTGGTCAGTGGTAGGTGCCGGTATCTCAACCATCGGCCTCTTCCGCTTACCTCGCGGAGAATCAAGGTCGATAGATGGAGGAAGTGGGTACGCTGTCTCTGTGGGTCCGTGAGAGCGAGTCTGATATCTCTGGATAGCGAAATGTGGTCCTGGAGGCGGCACATGGTGCAAGGTGAACTGACGGCTAATAAGGAGTATGAACTCCAACACATCACCCACCAGCTCTCGAGACTCACCATGGTGATACAAGTACAGATAATGGGACTCTCTAGCCCAATCCTGCCACTCCTCCGGCAGCACATCAAGAAGTGTCAAGATACCCTCACGATGCGTCACTCCAGCTGGGCGTGCCTCACGCCAGAGTCTCGTATACCGTGCCAAGAACTCCCCAAGATCATCCTCCTCTGTCATCCTGCATGCTCTGAAAATCTCTAATCGACGAGTCTGCAGGCTAATAGTACTCTTCCGCGCTGTATGCACGAATATCGCCATCTATAATAGTAACACGAAACCATAAAAATCCGCATCGAGAAAGGAGATACATAAGGGTAAAATCAATAAAGTTCCTCTATGGAAATAAAATTCCTAAAGCTCTATAGTCACGAGTTTCTAAAATTTCACCTCTAAAATACAATTCTAAAAGTTCTATAAGCAAACGCTTCTAAAGTTCTTCTATACGCTTGTCACGCCCGCTTTCTACTAATTCTAGTAAAGCCGGGAACATGACCAATGAAAGGAATAAATGACAAGAAAGATTCAAGTATTCCCTTCATAACATAAATTAAAGACATATCCCGTGAATCGGGAATTGGAGTCATATGCTCTTTACATTACATATCAGAATTCAGAGTTAAATCTCGAATCTATTACATAGATGTCTAGCAGCGGAACTTTCAGGATCGCATAATAAAATCCTACGTGTATGAAGACACGCAGAACCCCCAAGAGTCAGCTACTATGGAGTCCGACAAAAGCACGACATAGCACCCGCATCTTCTTCATTCTTAATCTGCACGTTTAGAAATACATGCAGGGCTGAGTACAAATTGTACTCAGTAGACACGTGCCGAAATCGCACACATACATATATAACTGTCAAGCCATTCAAGTGAAACATAGGGATTTTTGTCTCTAAAGCACCTATGTTCACAAAATCATTTCTTGAGAAAGTTCTAATTGACTGCAGTCCTAGTTCTTTGTATTCAACCATATCTGAAGTTCTATGTGCCGGGGAAGTGGCCACTTCCCACAGACACTTGACCGGTCAACATCTAGATGACTCACGGTCCTTTGTGTACACTAGTTCGAGTGGAGACGCTAACCCACTGGAACCCGAATTCGATTATCATATAACAGATAGGCATCATACATAAATCGAAAACATTTATGGCATGACAGTGCTTTTGAAAACATCTCATTTCATTTGAAAGCATACACACATATATTTTCATAGGGTAAGAAAGCCTACTTGAATGGTCTCGATTGGTGTTTGCCTTGTTCTCGCGTTGCGGATCCGACCTCTCGTCGAAACCTTTAATATGAATCTCGAGTGAGATATATTATTCGTGTATATCAAAAATTCTATGTGCAAGGGATTACTATCCTTGGTTATTATGAGAGCTTAGCCATGATCCTTAAAGCTCGACTAGTACATGAATCTAGGAGTCGTATTTCTAGATAAGTTATTTGATGATTTCAAATTCTGATACTTCGATTCTTATCTTGAGGCAGGTACTTTCTAATCTAGCAATTAATCGCTTAATTGCCATCATAGTCCATATTTTAGTCATTGGTTAGATTCTAATTAATCAATTGAATTCAAACCAATCAATTGATTCCAATAATTCGTGTAATTGAATCTTCTAGTCTAATTTTAACTATATATATCCTCTTGGACTTGGTTTATTTAATTGTTTGTTTTCTTGGCCCATTAATCGAAACAAGACCCAGCCCATTAACCCTGGGTTCTAACTATTCTACCCCAGCTGTTCCTACTCGATCTGTTTCTCCCAAACAGATAATGTCTGCCTCTTTCTCAAGCTTCTCTCCCTCCTTCACTATCTGCCCTTCTTTCCTTCACTATCTGCTCGCTATCTGCCGTTTGCTATCGCTTTCTGCTGCTCGCTATCGCTGCCGCTCGCTGTTTGCTACTCGCTATCTGCTAGCCATCTGCCCTTCTTTTCACTTGCTGTCTGCCTCTCCATCAGCTCGCTGCCTTTCTCCCGCTCTCTCGCTTGCTGTTTCCTCGCTTTTCCTCTCGCACAGCTCGCTGCTTCTCTCGCTGTCTTTCTAGCAGCGAGCTGTCCCTCCAACAACGAGCTGTCTCGCTGTCTCTTTAACAGCGAGCTGCCCTTCTATCAACGAGCTGTCTCCTTCCTTCTCTCTCTCGCTGCTCTTTCTCCCTTGCTCTCTTTCTTACTCTCTCGTGGCAGCTAACTGTTTCTTCTTTATTTTATTTGTTCATTTTCTATTTTACTTACTTAGAGAACATTTTAGGATTATAATAATTCCCTCCCTTCTCAATTTTATGAGTTAATGGAGTCTTTTTAATGGTCATGGTTTCAGATTGGTTTTTGGTTGGTTCGAGGTCGTCCAGTGTTGTTTATAACCTGTTCGGAGCTCGTCCGAACTGTTCTTAGATCCATTCATTAACATTCTGGGGTAATTTGAGGCTGTTCGGAGGAAATCCTTATTTCATATACTTCTTATTACTCTAATTCGTTAGGTGTAAGTCTTATATTCTTCTTCTTTTATTATGCAGCTCATAGGTTAGGGTAGGTTGTTCATCCATATTCATCTGATTTCATCCACATCATTTAAGCAATACATAGAAGTATGATTTTTCTTACGTTAAGAGCATGCCTCTCTAAGTTCAACTGCAGTTCCTACATTCATGGTCCAAGCTTCTACGTTTGAAATCAGTTCTTAAGTTCAAAGTTCAAGCTAGGTTCATTCTAAAGCTGTTTGCATGCATAATCTATTTCAAAATCTAGTTTTAAGAGGTAGGAACATAAATGCTAGAGCTTCAAACTCTTACCTCAAGCTGTCTCTAACTTCCCCTTAGCGCAACACCACTGTTGTTACAGCACTCCTCCTGGTTCTTTTCTTCGAGTTTTTATTTTGGCAGCGTTTCGGTGCAAATGATATTTGGATGTGGTTTTAAGCTTAGTTCTTCCCCTTTATATAGAAGACTGAATTCCTAACTTCACTAATCCTATGCAATTGCTTCATCCTTTGAATTTTGCAGGTATGGTGATTGGGTGAAGCTGGAGTGTCGCTGGTGTGGCTAGGAGCAGTAGGGGTGGCAGGCTATTTAGTAGGTTTATTCCCCTATAATCACACGCTAATACCTTGCTTATAGGATTTTCCTTCACAGTACCCGAGTCAGTTGCACGCTTGTTTTTATTCCCTAACATTCTGATCATCATTGCATCGGTACTTGTTATATGTATATATATTTTACATGTCTGCATATATATACATATGTTTTCCCTACCTTGGCTAGGCGCAGGTTCGAAACCCAGCAGTCCATTTATAGAGTACATTCTTCCTTTATATATATATATAACTGTATATTACACCTTCTTACTAATTATACTTCTTATTTTTAGCAATTAAGCATTTGTACAAATTATAAAATTATACCATGGGTCTTAATGTATAATGATATCGATTAACGAATAGTACGTATCGTAACAACGAAGATTAATAATAGTAACTAATAACATATCTTAGGTTAAATAATAACGGAGTTGCTACTCGTCGTCAAATTTAAATACATACTTGAGACCAAGGGTTTCGTAATAATGGCAATTTCGAAGAATTCACTACTTATGTCGGAATTCAAAATGCGGGGTATTACAACGCTGTACGGAATTGGTCAAATAATCATTTATATACGAGGTTTGATGAAATGGCATTTTTACTTATTTGATTAAAATATGACTCGTTATGAATCTCAGTTGGGAAAAGTTCGAGCGTTATTTTGTGTTAGCACAACACGGTTTGAGATTGGGAAAATTTTCTCAATATTCTATGGTGAGAAAGATACGTTAGTATTCTTTCTGAAGTTCAGCGTCGACAACCATAGTCTAAACTGTATTAAGGGTTGGCCCTTAATTTGATACGAAGGATTCTCACAACATGTGTGACAAGGCACCATAATATTCGTCGTGCCTTGGAGACGATTAAAATTTCTATACATTAGAAATTATTAGTATTTGATTCGCAACTCCTTCATTCTGCATCCGATCATTCTCTAGCTTGTTTCATCATACTTGAAATTATCTTCGTCTCTTGTTCCTTTGATCTTCAACATATCATTCTTGAGTCGACTTGTCATTAATCATGACATATGAACCAATTTGGTTCTTGATCGCAACTTCTTCCGAGATAAGTGAGAATCTAGAGCAATTCTAAGTTCTCGTTCTCTTCTTAGTTCTCAGCAATAGGGCAATTGAAGTCCCTAAAATTTCTAAGTTCTCTTTATGCACATGAAAAACATTATAATCATGTCATAATAACCAACATCTCACATGCATTTGCAAATCATGAATTTGAATACGCCAAACAGATTAAACTTTTCTGAAAATATCATACTTCAACAAATGTTGAGCGGGGTATGGTGTCGTGCTGAGAGTTGCTGTCTAACTTTAACTCAGTCTAGGGACTCAAACTAGACTATGCACGAAGAAACAACAACTCGGAACAAGTAAGTTGTTAGAATATCACCCTGTGATATTTCCAGAATAAATCTTTAGTAGTAAGAGCGAAGAAAACCAATAGCTCTGATACCACTCTGTCACGACCCCATTTCCCTGAAGGACGGATCCATGGGGTGCGACTTGGTGGTGAATTAAAGAAGCAATTAAGAAGGATGAATTTACAAACAACAATGGAATAAGAAATACAATCGATTATAATAGTCCGAAAATTAGCTATGAATAAGAGTCAATAGCTTAAAGGCTCAATTAGAACATCATACAGCTAGAAGTTCCAGAAGGTTTCAAGTATGGAATACAGAATTCAAGAACTGAAATACGTCAAAAGGGGTTCTAGATTACAGTCCAGACCATTAGGGAAAACAATAACAGGTTTGCAGCGGAATAATGAATGCCATTAATACACATATGAAGATATGTACCCTTACTACTAAACAAAAAGCACGTCTACTCAGCACTTCAACCATTGCCCTTTTTGCTCAACCTGCAAGTTTTTGGAAATACAAGCAGGGCTGAGTACTTGATGTACTCTGTGGGTTATGCCGAAAACAAAACAGTTATTGATCATGCATATCACAGTATAACACAAGTATCTTGAAATAACCTGCGTATACAAAAATATTCATTTGATTTTCCTGAAACAATTGGGATGATCATCCACTTTTCACATGTGCTATCCATATCTGTACCAAATGCTGGTGAGCAATGTT
>JAPKLX010000532.1:0-96748 GCA_026898415.1 Leonotis leonurus | reverse complement strand
TTCACATGTGCTATCCATATCTGTACCAAATGCTGGTGAGCAATGTTTCCGCTCCCCCAGACATAATCAATAATAACAACGCTGTGAGCAAAGTTACTGCTTCCCCAGACGTTAAAAATGGTAACAACCCTGGTGAGCAATGGTTCCACTCCCCCAAACGTTGACCAATGGGTGCCACCGGATCGGTCAATACTGACACACAGTCCTATGTGGACCGGTCCGTAATGACTCACGATCACACTCCCCATGTGTACACTAACCTTGACCAACACATGGCTCAAGATCCGATCGTTATTCACAAGTTGACCAGTTCGCAGACATGGCTCAACACAGATAGGAATCGCACATAAAACACAAAGAATTTTATGCATGTCAATCATTTTTCATTTTCGCAACATGCTTTAATAAAGCAAAAATATAGTTTGTATAGTAAACCCACCTGAGACACCAGAATTAGCTGACAAGTCTGGTTCTCCTTCTCGTTCCTCAGCTGTCACCCCCTCGATGGACCTTCAGGTAACGAGTTACATTTAGAATCATTGAGTTCTTAGAATATCTCTATTGACTCGAGACGTAATGATTTTATAGGTTTAAGGGTTTCATATCCGTTCTACTAAATCACAACGAAGCTTTAAGGTTTTCTCCGAAAACCTTAGTTTCGTTCAAATGAAATAAACGTTTACTAATTTGATAAATAATTAATTGCTTGCTTGCAATTAATATAATGGAGACAATTAAATCCGACATAAGAATCGGAATTTTCGATAAGTTCGCGTAATTTGAGACCCTTAGAAAAGGTTCATGTCTCGATTTGAATTAATTTAGATTCACTAAATTAATTAAGTAATATAATTATTTATTAATAAATAATTACAAATCAATAATAATTAAGGTTTGATATAACTCAAATAATAATTAATCCCAATAATTATTATTATTAAAGATTTCACATTTAATAATTAATTACTCTTAATTAATTATTAACCTTAATTATTAATCATAAAAATAATTTAATTAAATAATTAATCTACTATTAATTATCAATTAATCGAGTTTAACAAATTAATTAATTCAATTAATCAAATTAATCAAGGTCCAAATTTAATTAGGCCCGAAGACACAATTATTTAGTAATAGTAGTCCATTAGTATTAATTAAATCTAGATCTAGCCCATTAATTATTTTGTAATGGTTTGGGCTAAGAAATATTTTTCACCATGGTCCATAAATTTATAGGCCCAACTGATTTAATCTAATTTGACCAAGACCCGACCCATTAATTTGACCCGGCCCATCCTCTTTTCTAATTTCAAGTTTTAATTAAATTAAATTAAAACAAAATAAATATTAAACCTAATAACTAAATAAATTAACCATAGCACTAAGAATTAAAATTTATCCCCCCCCCCCCAACATTAACGTCTGAAACACCATCCCCCCCCAAACTTTCTCTCCCATTCACGCACACCAACACACACAAGCACAACTACGGTGCCTTCACAGAGACGAACCCGTTGCCACTCCGCCCTATTGTCGGCCGGAATCTCCACCGGGTGGTTCTCCGTCCCAAGTCTAACACTTCTTTTTCTCCATTATCTCGATTTTGTTTTAATCCAATTGAAATGCTCAAAGCCTCCCCCTTTCTTTTTACATATTTATTAATCCAGCTACAACTCCGAATTCTAGCCAATTGTTGGCGGAATTCTACTCTATTCATTTCAAATCGAATAAGAAAAAGGATTTAAGGAAAAACCCCCAAATTTTCGAGTCGTCTTCTCCTGCGTGCTCCAGAAAGTTTGCGGTGTTCCCTACTTCGCTCGACATTGCATTCTTGCGGTCTCGCCGTCGTTTTCAGCTGTCGGAGCGATTGCAGATTGGTTTCGGAGCGATTCGGAGATATTCGGGGTTGGTTCGGGGCTGTTCGAAACCATTCGAGTTGGTTCAAGGTCTGTTCGGAACCGTTTGAGTTGGTTCGAGGTTGTTCGAAGTTATGCGAAGTGATTCGGGGTGGTTCGGTTCTCTCCATGTCTCGCTAGAGCAGTCTGCAGCAACGCCGTGCATCACGCCACCACTGCTGCACCAGCCCTGCTCCCCCTGGTGTCGCTGCCTCATCTACAGCCTTCTCTCTGCGGCCGAGTTGTCTTCGGTGGAAAACAGGTGATTTCTTCTTCTTCCCATTGTTTTAAATAGGATAAAAAAATTTTAGTTCTATGTTTTGGTTTGGGGTTTGATTGTTGAAGAAGGATGAGTTGTAATTCTATTTTGAATTTGGTCTTTATTATTATTTGTGAAGTGTATTGTTAAGTTCGGGTAGTAGTCACGTTTCTAAACTATAAATGTGAAGTTGGATTAACCATTCTAAAGTAGTAAAGTAGTTTCTAACTTATGAAGTAGTTGATCTATGGTTCATTGATCAAAATGCTACCTTTTATTGTGATTCTAGGCATTAGCAAAATAAATCAGAATTAATATATTTTTAAAAGAGTATTACCTTCTTGGTTTGAGAAATGGAAAGTGAACAGGATGATTCTTGCTACTGCGTTCTTCTCTTATGGTCTTGGAAGCAGTAGAGTCTATCTTCTACTATAAGGTTTCAATTCACCTAATTAAAGCATACTTATGGTTCAAATGTTAGAAGTTCTAAACTTAAATCTGAAATAAATAGTAAGGGAAAGGAAAAATGGAACTGTATTATATAACATTTGAATTTTTGCATTGAATTAGTTTACCTTACTTGATCTTTGAACTAAGATAGATGAAAGCAGAAACACGGTTGCTATTTGAGTTTGATTTCTCTAATTCTCCAGCTATCTCTTCCTCTTTTGTCTCCTTCTCCTTCTTCTTATTTTGCAGGTTACAACTAACTTACATAAAGGAAATGGGATAGCTATAGGAATGGTAGCATGGTGTTGTCGGTGGAGTAAAAAGATGGAAAGAGTATGGTTTGGCAGAATGAAGTTTGACAAAGTGTAATGAATTTGGTGAGGTTGTGAGGTTGGGAAGAATACACATGAAGCTCACGTGGAAGACTTACCTCCTTCAATTGATATCTGTATTTTATTTTGTAATACAACATATATTATTTGTTGTAGATATAATTATATGTATTGTATTTGGACCAAATAAATGTATATTGGACTCTTAATACAATTGAGTTTTATTCAATTATGCTTCCATATAATATTTCACTTGTATTAATTTACAAGTTTTGTTATAAAAAAAATAAGGTTCTAAATCGTATACTTAAATAACATAGATTTCGATTGAAATCAAATATCGAAATTAAATTCGAGATCGTCATAATTTCTTCAAACTTGGTTAAATAATGAAGTTAAAACTCAACAATTGAGTTTAAAATTTCCTACGGATATGAACCCTATTAAATAACAAATTCAATAATTCTTGCGAATTAAAAATACGGGTATTACAATAAACCTTGATGAAAACAATACAAAGTATTGGCATCATATCGTTTTTGGTAAAAACTATCTCTTGCAATATAATTCATATGATTCATTTATGTTTACTCATACATTTTCAAGTAAAACAACAGTTGGACATGTAGTTCTATAACAGATGGTATCAATGAAATTATCAAACAACGAGCTGTGGTAACTCCATTAACAACAGCGAACTGTGATAACTCTGTTAACAATAGCAGATCGATCTTGAGGTTAAAATGATCTTCTAGGCATCAATCAATGGGGAATCAAGATAAAGTCATCAATATCATTTATTTCTCTAACTCTCTTCGTATTTATGTCTCGTGATTAACCCTTATGACCATTTATTGAATTGTTAATTATTTAATTATACCAAGAGTCCTACGTGTCTGAAAAAGCAAGGGAAAAAGGGAGATCATTTAATGTTGCAGTCCTCAATACTAGCATCGAGGCGATGATATGACATCTAGGAAAATGTGAATTGATGGCATGTGCAACTCAATCGAATTTGGGCGGCAAATGATTAAATCAGGGAGTAATCTCAACCGTTGATTGTTATCGCTTCTAATTCCTTTAATCTTGTGCGTTCATTGCTTGCCTATATATATCTTAGTGTTTGACCGCCTTCCTCTTCTACACTTTCAAATTTCATTCTCACTTAAGAAACTACCATTGTTGCTCCACCAAGCTTTTCTCTGCAAAATCGTGCTTTTTCTCACACACAGTCACCTACTAAACCTCATATCAAAAATCATACTTAAACATGTCTGCTTCTGAGTGTTCTTCATCTTCTCATGCATCTCTGATTCCTTTATCGGAAATGCTTCACATGATAGAGGCCAAGTTGTCACTGGAGCCTCGCGCCGTTCTTAATCATCATGGGTTTCATACCCTTGATGTACTATTTGGCAAAATCGAAGCATACCAAGGTTGTTTGATAGATATATGAATTTAGATATATGAACTAGGGTTTCGAGTGATTAAAACTTCTAACATTGTTCATATGTTCATAACTAATAAATGACTATTAGACAACGTGCCAAACATGAATTAATTACTGCAATATGTTATTACATGCTTGATGAACCTTAATACTTCTTAATTATGGCATAAAATGGAATAAACATGCTTAATTCTATGTTAATTGACATCCTTGAATGATTACAGCACTACCAGTATGCTTCTCATTACAATCTCTATTTTTTTTATCTCGCTGTTACTGTCAAAAATATCTAACAGCGAGCTGATAAAATAAATGCAATTTGTGATTTTGAATAGGGTTTCACAAAATCATCACCACCACTCCAGATTACTATCTGCCCAGACAAGTAGCTCTCTTCTATTGCTCCTGGATGGAAAATGAGAGGGGTGAGTATTTCGTGGAAATCCCAGTGTGCAAAGGGAAAGAAGAAAACCTATGAACAACGGTGATCGAAATGATATTACAAGTCTATCATCCGCAAGATGAATGAGATATCGTTATCAAGGATGTTACTGATGAGCAAATGCAGCAGGATGTGGACATCATTGTTTCCCAACCATTTCCCTTAGTCGGAAAGGCATTTCACAGAGGACAAGTATTTCCCATTTACCGTCTGCTCCTTGATTTTATCCAGAAGGTGTTCTTGAGCCATCAAGGAACGTATGATTCTATCACTCCGGGAAAATTTAAGATTATCACTGCTGTACTGCTAAATCTCAACATCAACTGGGCAAGATCATTGTTAAAGTTGATTGTGGATGAAGAACAGCAGATTGACATGTGCCAGGATGCAGATGGATATTACACTTGGTTGAACATTAAACGACCCCTTCGCTTATCCACCAAAATTAGCACAATTATTGTTGGATTCTTTCATAAGGATAAATGGAATAAGGATGTTCCATTTAATGAAGATTGGATATTACCAAGGACAAGGCATCAGATAGAGATGGCGATCGGGACAACATCTCAAATTTTCTTGAAAGTAACTGATGATAAAATAAAGGTGGCCTTGATATAGATTGAGAAATCAAACAAGGAATGGTTCATTCAAACCAAGAAACTAGAAACCACAGGAGAAACTGCAATTGCCCAAGAAGGTGTGGAGCGCGCTGCCAAGAGGAAGCCCACTGGAAACCCCAAGCCCGCTGCTGCCAAGAAAACAAAGAAATCAACCAAGGAGCCATCTCCTGTGGTTGAGAAGTTGAAAAAGAAAGGCACCAAGAAAGAAACGTAGAAGGAAGCTAAGCCAAAGCCCACAGCTCGTATTTTCCAAGATGAGCTGGACGAAACTGTGATAGCTGAGGCAGAACCCATAGCCACCATCCATCCACAACAACCATCTATTCATGAGAAGGAAACAAGGGAGTATGATGCACATGACATTAATGAAGCCGATGTGGAGGTCAACCCCTATGAATAGCCCGCTGATGATTTGGACACCAGATTGAAGGGTGCCCAACTGATTTTTCAACAATTAAAAGAAAAAGATACAAAGATTGTTTTGGAATCAATACCTAGAATCGAGCTCACTCCAGCTGCCTTCGAGATGGCTCAACGATTTCAAACTTATTTGAAGATTAGAAACTGCAAGTTCTACATTTTGGAAGCCATCTTGCTGATCTTTTCTATCAACGACCTGAAAGTGGAGGAAAATAAGTTGATAACTTATTTTGGATTTTAGATGTACGAGATGCACGCCAATATTTCTGCACATAAGTTCTCACCGAGATGAATGAAGAGGCACTCACATTGCAGATCGATCTTGCTCCATTTTATGCCAAGGAGAAAGATCTATACAATTTTGTTGTAGATATGCAACCCGGGGATTTTGACGACATTTTCAACCTTGAGGAGCCCACTGTTGAAAGAAAAGCATCCACTATTGCTAGTGAACCATCCACTTCCCAGCCCACTGCTACTATAGAGCCCACTGCTGATGTAAAACAACCAGAACCATCTGCTGAAGAAAAGGAACCTGCTGTCGTTGATGCCATGCAATCTACTCAAGAGGAGCCTGCTGTTGACAATGCTAAGAAGAAGAAAAGGGTGAAAAAGGGTTCTATTCCCACCGTTGTTTGACCTTTGGTGGATGCAGAGCCATCTGACGAAGTATACACCGAGGGCACAGCCCCAGATGGTTATCAACATAACTACTTTGATGAACTGCTCACCTCTTCCCTTGGCCCCATGATGACTAGGGAGCAGATGAATGATCTCATACACATTCGCATCAATGATCGATCTGCTGCCCTAGCAAACCATTTTCTTGCTGCTGTTGATAAGTCCATTAGTACTATCGAAGACAATTTCACCAAAGCACACAACAACTTGAGAGAGGAGCTTCACAAAGACCTGGACGGGGATAGTGCAGTGTTTGACAAGTATATGGAGGAAACCAATCAAAAACTTGACAACTTTCAAGCTGAGGTTGACAAGTTTGATGAAAGAATGAAAAATGTTGGAGCCAACATGGTTGTCGAAGTGAAGAAGCACGTGGAACAACAATATGACATGGAAAAATCAACCATTCCCACTGTATTCAAGCAAGAGGTGCCCACTACATTAAAAGAAATCTTGTCCAAAGCCTTAGAAGTAGCTAATGTTGCTCAAGGGACTGAAATCTTCAAAATCAACAAACAGATCACTGACATCAAAGTCAACCACAGTGATCTGTCCCTCAAATTATCCAACTTCTACAAAAGCACAGACACAATTTCTTGAAGTCACTGGTAACATCTCAACATTTTTACAATACAAGAAATAAGTTGAAGCCAAATTCAAGGAGCTCCAAGATGAAATTGCTTCCCTCCGACTCATCATCTCTAAAGACTTCATTGATGATGTCGAAAAGGGGGAAGGGAAAGATGCACAACCAGTTGTCCAGTCAAAGAAACCAATCAAAAAGAAGCCAGTGGCCAAAAAAATGACAGCTAAATAGGTAGCCGAGGCTAGATCTTTAAAGGCAAAAAATGAAGCAAAGGCAAAGAAACTGGAGGAAGAGGCCAAGAAGAAAGGGCAAAAGATTGTCACAGACAATAATGAAAAGGAGGAAATGTTTCTTGCTGGATACAAGCCAGAACAAATTGATAATCCTGAGTTTAGAAAACTATGGAGAGCGAAAAAAGAAAAAACAAAAAGAGATGGATGAGAGATACAAGGAAGACAACTCAACACCAGAAGAAGGAGATATGCCAACCAATCCTATATTTAAATTCTTTGACAAATTCCAGCTGTCCGAACCTCAAAACTTATCTTGGATTCACAGAAAGAAATCTGCAATGGAACAAAATTGTCAAGGAATTCATGATGAAGCATTACTATTTGTTGGAACCCCCGAATATCAATGAGGATCCGTTGATGAGATTTTTAGGGAATTCTTGAGCAAACACAAAATCAAACATTTGTCGAATACCTACTTCGTCAATCTGCTATGACAAATGTTCCTCTAGCTGCTCCTAAGAAAGTGACAATGGTGCCCCCAAGAATTCCTGGTACAACAGAAATTGATCACACTCAAATCCACAATGTCATCAACAACTCAGCCCAACATATGGGGTATCCCGTCGATCTAAACTGTTGGGAACCCTAAGATATTTTGTTTTGATGATGGTCTTTCGAAACACACTTAACTGTTTTAGGGTTTAAACTGTTCTACGTGTAAAACAGATCACTAGATATAAAGTGTATCATGTTATGGAACAGATTAGGAGATGTCTTGATACGTAAAGGAAATATTCCTATAGAAGTCAATCTCAACTTAGTATAGGATGAAGGTCAAGATTTCACGCCAAAAGAAATCGATCTGCTGTAACAGACAGCGACCAGATCGATGACCAGATCGATGCCTATAACGAGGCACCAGAACAATTGAGTCATCAATCCATCAGCTGACATCATCCTACACATCATATGCTCTTGCCACGTCAAGATTAAAGTCCATCCAATTGGGATTGAAAAGAAGATCTTCGGTTAACACATAGAAGGAAAGAGACCGTTAGCAATCTGCTTTCCATAACTCAAAGATTGAGTCAACCTTTCCTATATGGCAAGAACAGATATGATGGAAATCATTGATTGGCAATATACCATCTATCTCACGCCAATCAAACAACGGCTAGAATTCTAAATTCAACGCCTATATACTTGAAGCTAGAGATCTAGAGATGGTTGTAACACACACGCGAGCTATACTGTTGTCATACTTTCAAGCAATCAATCTGCTATCCAGACTTAGAGCTTCAAGAACTGTGATTCTACATCACACCAACATATCTCGATTGAAGTCTGTCTTGTCGAGAGGAAGCAGATCACCTTGCTAGCTAGTAGGTTTCTAGTGGTAACGTAGAGGTAATCTGTTGTAAAGGGACACGACCCTTACTTCGTGCATTAGTATCACTCTAGTTGTGATTGATACGTGTGACTCGTTCTCCACGAGTATAAAGAAGCAGAGTATCCTAGTAGTGGATAATCTGGTCTAGTTTTGACCAGATCGTGGACGTAGGGATTTCTCGAACCACGTTAAACAACTGTGTGCTTTTCATTCCTGCATCTTTTTTTTTAGTTGTTTATTATTCTAACATTCTGCACTATCATATAATTCTGCATCTCAATCAATCTGCTTAACAATCTGGATTATTCCTAAGGTTTTCTAAACAAGAGCAATCATTAATCCACCATTATTCCGCACTCACTCAACACTCAGAAAGTAATAAGATCATTCTTATTATTAGCTAAGTGTTTTCACTTAGAGAGTAATCTGTTTGGACTAAAACTGCTATCCATTTGCACATCGATCAGTCTAGTCATCTACAGAGCAATTTCTTATATATTGCTTGAACTCTCTATTAACTTGTCAAGTAAACTGAAAAGTTTGTATTTGGTGTATCCCCCCCCCCCCATACACCAAACCTTGCTCTTTCGGGACCAACAAGTGGTATCAGAGCAGTGGTTCAACCGACCATTGTTTTTGTTTCACAGGGATAAAACCTGCGTGGTCAACTTGAATAGATCTAGGAAAACCTATTTTCATTCACGTGCATTCTATTTGCTATGGAGTCATCTGTTGTCAGGGCTTGCGAAGAATTCTCTATCCAAGGATATAGAGAATGGAGCTTCAGAATCTAGATGTGCCTTAAAGCCCATCACTGCTTCATGTGGAAAGTAATCGAAGAAGGGCCATTGTTAATTACAGAAGAAACTACTCGTATCACTGATACAGGAGTGGTCAAAGAATCTGTGCTAAAGGATCCCAGAAAATACACCTCTGAAGAAAGGAGAGAAGCAAATCTTGATGACTTTGCCAAAGGGATCATCTCCAGCACGGTCAAAGGCATACATCTGGCTAAAATCCAAGATCTAGATACTGCCAAAGAGATGTGGGAAGCCTTAAGAGACCTAGCCCTAGGATCTGAAGTAATGATTGAGAACAAGCTGTCTCTTGCCTGCAACAAATATGATGAATTCAAAATGAAACCAGGCGAGACAATAGAGCAGATGAAGATGAGATTCACTGGAATCCTCCTTGAGATATCTGCATTCAAAAAGAACAAATATACTCAAAGGGAGAAGAACATGAAAGTACTTAGAGCTCTTCCACCAAGCTGGGAGATCTATGCCGCAATGCAACCCCTTCATGCAGACTTTAATGAATTGTCCACTGAAGCCTTATTTGATCACCTTGAAGGTCATGAATGTGACATTCAAAGAATTTGAGGATCAGATCATCTGTCCAAAAAGGCAGAAAGCAGCTCGAAGAAAGATAAAGAGGTAGCCTTCAAAGCGAAGAGCAAACCCGATGATCTTTCTGAGCTTGCTACTCCAGATGAAGAGAAAGGTTATGATAAACTGCTAAAAGAATTCGCAATGATCGCCAAACGAATGGACAAGATGGAGACCAGATCGAAGAAATACAGACGCTTCTACAAAGATAACAAGAAAAACTTCTAGATGATCGATCTGATGACAAGAATGAATCCAAGAAACAGACTGCTAAAACAACAAAGACCTCTAGCTCTACAGATTACACTTGCTTTGAATGTGGCAGAACAGGTCACTTCAAAACAAATTGTCCTGATCTGTCCAGAAGCCAAAGAGATGAACTAAGAGCTAAAAGAGATCGAAAGCTTAAATATGAGCGCAAAGCCATGATAGCTGAACAGAACTTAAGCAGCTCGAGTCATTTCTCAGATAGCTGATCAGAAAATGATGAAGCTTTCATTGTTGATGACGAAGAAAGCTGGAATGAATGCTATGTGGGATTGGACAACGGTCTAGATGATATTGAGGTAAATTCTTGCTATTCAAATTCCTCAAATTATAACGATCTGGAACAGGAAAGTGAAGATCAAGCAGAATACTCATGGGATGAAGTCAATGAGATGTTCAAAAGCTACTCAAGCATCAAGAGATTGTTTAGTGAAGTTTTTGAAGAGAATGACAGATTAAAGAAATCTGAGCAGATTCTAAGCACAGCAAACACACAATTTGTTGCGAAAATAAATGATCTGGAAGAACAGATCAAGAGAAAAGACAGTGAGATCCACTCACTTAATTCAAAAGTAAAGGATCTGGTTACAAGAAACAATGTTGCTGAGGAAAAGATCAAGAAAGGAAAAAAATGATTTACAATAGTGATGAACGTGCCAAGTTGCTAATCAATCTGCAACAAAAGGGCACATCTGGATTAGGATATCCAGGCCACTCAGAAAAGTCCTCGGGAACCATAAGATTTGTACCAGAAAGAAAACAAATACCAGATCAAGTGAAGGACTTGAAAAACAAGAAAGGTTATCCTCAAAAGATGATAATAAAAGAAGCGAAGAACAGACAGCATCATCAAACAAAGGATCAACAAGCTCGTTACACAGAAACAGATCATGTTCAACAAGTAAATGTCAACAGGACAAAAATTGTCAACAGGACAACTCCTAATAAAAGGAACTTGAAGAATGATGAAATTGAGAGATTTCATCCATCTGAAATTCATTCTCTATCTAAAAAGGATAGTAATGGGAACATCGTTACCTGTTATATTTCTGTTCCTAACCCAAAAATGTTCTGGATTCGAAAAGGAATATTTGCTAATAATCAAGCACCCAAACGTTGAAGGGTAGCTAAGTCCTATTAATTGCAGGATCAAAGAACTGCAAGAAGGAGTAAGGTAGCAAGAGGAACCATCTGGATAATAGATAGTGGCTGTTCAAAACACATGTGATAAGAACCTACTATCAGATTACATAGAGAAACCAGGACCACAGGTTACTTTTGGATGTAATTCAAAAGGATATACCAGAGGATATGGAAACATCAAAGTTGGCAAGACCACTATCACAAATGTATGATATGTTGAGGGTCTTAGTCACAATCTGTTTTTTGTAAGTCAGTTCTGTGCTAACGGTAATCAGATTGTTTTTTATACTAACAACTGTCTGGTGAAGAATAAGGAAGGAGATGAAATACTCCTTACCGGTAAACTGCAGGATAGATTATACATTGTCCAGTGGACAAACCAGATCGAGACCTGCTTAGTCACTAAGACTGTATCAGAAACCAGCTGGTTATGGCATAGGAGATTAAGCCATCTAAACTTCAAGTCAATCAACAGGATTGCCAAGGAAAGGTTAGTGGGAGGACTACCAGATCAAGTGTATGATAAAAATCACATATGTGATGCTTGTCAAGCTGGAAAACAAACCAGATCATCCTTTACAAGCAAAACAGCTCACTTAACATCAAGGATACTGGAGCTGTTACATCTTGATCTGTTTGGACCAGTCAAGCCACTAAGTATAAATGGGAGAAAATACACATTGGTAATCATAGATGATTACTCGAGATTCACTTGGGTCATCTTTCTGTTGAAGAAGAAAGAGACTCTAGACAAACTTCCTGATTTTCTACACAAGATTACCAAACAAAAGGAGATGAGTATAACTTCTATCAGAACAGATAGAGGAACAGAATTTCTCAATCAAAAGATTGAAGCATACTGCAATAAGATGGGAATAACTCATCAAACATCTGCAGCTCGAACTCCTCAGCAGAATGGAGTTGTTGAAAGGAGAAACAGATCACTCAAGGAAGCAGCACGCACAATGCTAAATGCTACAAATCTACCCAAGAAGTTCTGGGCAGAAGCAATCTACACAGCCTGTTATACTCAAAACAGATCATCCATCACACTCAGACATGGAAAGACACCATACGAGATCTGAAACAACAGAAAGCCTAAGATTTCTTACTTTAGAACTTTTGGTTGCTTGTGTTACATACACAATAATGGAAAATCACAGTTGAAGACTTTTGATAGCAAAACTGACCCTGAAATATTCTTAGGATATTCTGATGTTAGTAAAGCATATCGAGTGTTCAACAAGAACTCTCATATTGTAGATGTAACACCTCATGTTGTCTTTGACGAGTCTATTGTTGAGTACAGGTCACAAGATGAAGGACAGAAAGATATCCAGATGACTACTAGAAAATTGAATGAATTACTCCTAGAAGACATTCTAATCTGGAACTCTAAGAAAATTGATGAAGAAATTAATACTCCACCTGCTGCTGAAGAAGTCATACAGCAAGGGGGAACAAGTCAACCTAATCTGGATGAAAACAGATCACCAACAAAGAGAAATGAAACAATCATTGCAGATGGTGAACATTCTGGAAATCCAAATCCAGAAGCAAGAACAGATGATAATCCATTGCAAGCTTCATCAACATTACACACTGAATTCGAGGAACCAACAGATCAACCTGATCCTGAGATATCCGATGAAGAGATGACCAGGTGAAGGAGATGGATACAAGATCATCCTCTAAAACAGATTGTTGGGAACCCATCAGACCGTGTGAAAACAAGAAGAATGCATGGAGAAAGTGCATTGCTTAGCTGTTATCTCTCTCACATTGAGCCATCTGATGCTTATGAAGCACTTCAAGATGCAGATTGGATAACAGCAATGCAAGAAGAACTCAATGAGTTCAAGAGGAATGAAGTCTGGTATCTCGTAGACAGACCCAAACACCAAGGTGTGATTGGTGTAAAATGGGTGTTCAAAAACAAACGAGATGAGAATGGTGAAGTATTCAGAAACAAGGCCAGATTAGTAGTTAAAGGCTATAATCAACAAGAAGGCATTGATTTTGATGAAACATTTGCACCCGTAGCCAGATTAGAAGCAATAAGGTTGTTTTTAGCATATGCTGCATATAAAAGATTCAAGGTATACCAGATTGATGTCAAAAGTGCATTCCTAAATGGTATCCTTGAAGAAGAAGTATATGTGGAACAGCCACCTGGATTTGAAGAAGCAGATCCAAACCAGAAAGTATACAGACTAGCAAAAGCAGTCTATGGTCTTAAACAAGCCCCTAGAGCTTGGTATGAGACATTATCAACATTCCTACTAGAATCTGGATTTAGAAGAGGATCTGTTGACAAGACTTTGTTTATCATCAAAGTCAAAGAAAACATTCTCTTAGTCCAGATCTATGTAGATGATATCATTTTTGGATCTCAATCTACCTATCTGTGTGACAAATTTGCAGAACTTATGAAAAATAAGTACCAAATGTCCATGATGGGAGAAATGAGCTTCTTTTTAGGTTTGCAGGTGAAGCAGCTACCAGATGGTATCTTTATTAATCAGACAAAATACATCAACGATCTGCTGACCAATTTTGGGTTAAAAGACAGTAACCCAGTGAAAATCCCAATGCAGACCAATGGGAAAATCGATCCAGATCCAGAGGGAAAAGCAGCTAACATCACTCAATACAGAGGGATCATAGGATCATTACTCTACCTATCTGCCAGTCGACCTGACATCACTTTCGCAGTAGGAGTATGTGCTAGATATCAAGCAAATCCCAAAGAGTCTCACATGGAAGCAGCTAAGAAGATATTAAGATATCTCAAGGGAACAGTCCATGTAGGATTATGGTATCCATGTGAAGACAATTTTGAGCTAACTGGATACACTGACTCAGATTATGCTGGATGTAAACTGGACAGAAAGTCAACATCTGGTACATGTCAGTTTCTAGGAAATAAACTGATCTCTTGGTTCTCAAAGAAACGAACATCTGTTGCCACATCTACCACAGAGGCCGAATATATGGCAGCTGGAAGTTGTTGTCCACAAATACTGTGGCTAAGACAATAGCTTAAAGACTATGAGATCGATGTCAAGGAGATCCCTATTTTCTGTGATAGCTCAAGTGCTATAGCAATCACACAGAATCCTATTTTGCATACCAGATGCAAACATGTGGACGTAAGGCATCATTTTATAAGAGAACATGTTGAAAGAAAACATGTACAGATTGAGAAGATACACACTGAAATACAGAGAGCAGACATTCTCACTAAAGCATTACCAGAAGAAAGATTCAAAATGCTTTGTGGGAAATTAGGACTATTAAATCTTGAAGAAAGGAACAGATCAACCTAGGTCAAAACCAGATTAAGATAAATATTCCAACAGGGAATCAAAACCAGATTAAGATAAATATTCCAACAGGGAATCAAAACCAGATTGATATGGTCCAGATTGATAAAATCCAGATTATGTGAAATTCCAACAGGGAATTAACACCAGATCATTAAGTACATGTCAATAAAAACAAACCAGATCCTAACCAGATCACTTGATGCCACGTGGATATTTAAATTAATACTTTATAACTTATTAAGGGGGAAAGGTCAACTATATACGGCGACTAATTATATCATATATCTAATTTCTGACATCAGATATCAAATCTCTTATTTTTGTGATGATTGATACTATGTTAGGGAATCGTGATTAAAAGGATATTTACCAAACCAAGAAAAGGGAAGTTTTTCAACTGTGGAGAACAACCACGCGCCATCTTTTAACCCCACGATCAAAAGCGCGTGCATCATACGATCAATAAAGGAGTGAAAGATTGTACGTCTAGAACATGAAAAGGCGGGAAAAGCTGAAAAAGGGAAGGATTTCTGAATATTTTATTACTTTATTTATCTTCTCTTTCGTTTATATATTTTGATAAGGCGTTTCATCTATCAATTACACTTATATTTCTCGATACACTTAGCAAAAATCACTCTACCTTCGAAAATCACTCTACCTTCGAAAATCACTCTGTTCTAGCAAAATGGCCCCCAAATCATCTGTTTTTCTTGATCAAGCGAACTTTCTGAAACCATATCTGCACCAAGACCTTTTCGTAGTTCTTGATACCTTCGGGTTTCACAAACTGGACAAGGCATTTGATCTTATTCGCCAGTGCAAAGGTTCATTTTTTTTGTGGTTTTTGCTTAGATTTGTTTTATGTTACTTTTCAATCATGATTCTGATAAACTGTTGATTACTCATCTGCAAATATATATGGTTATGGTTACTGTGATATAGATTGCTAGATTGTATAAACTGTCTTGAGCACTTATACTTCACTGATGGAAGGATAGTGCTCACATATACTCTTCTCTTGTAGGTTTTCACAACATCATCACCTCACACCCAGTTCACTTCCTACCTAAGGATGTTGCTGCCTTCTATCTCTCATGGCAGGGAGAGCGGGGTGGACACGAAGCTACCATCAGGGTGAGCAAGGGAAACACCATCAGCAACACCACTTACAACGTCATAAACATCATCAACGACGTTTACAAATTGAAGGATGAAGGTCTTGACCTTGGGGAAATAACTGCAGAACAGCTGCAAGAAGTAGTGGAGACCGTAATGATCATACCTATCCAATATACAAACAGGATGTTTACTCGAGCTCTCCTCGCTCCAGAATTTAGAATCCTGTTTGAATTCGTACAGCGAATATTCCTCAACCATAACGGATCTTACGACCAGGTCACCCCTGAGAAATTTAGAATCTTAGCAGCTGTAGTGCTCAACTTGCCGGTCAATTGGAGCAGAATACTATTCGATCTCTTGGCAAAGGAGGCCAAGATGATCATGTTTGTGAAAGGAGGGAGTCCTGGAATAGTGGTGAAAAGAAGCTGCTTGAGACACTCAACAAAAATTAGCTTCATGCTGGAAACTTTCTTCCCTCACCACCAGTGGGATACAACGACCGAGTTTAACCCCAGACTACACTTTCCCAAAGACCAACATCAAATAGAAATGTCCATGGGCATATCAGCTAACCTACTTGCAAGGGTGACAGATCCTATCGTTGCAAATGCACTAACCGAGATGGGAAACTCTAATCCCATCTGGATACCACCATCTGCACCAGCTGAAAAATCCACAAAATCAAAGGCTACAAAAGAAAAGATCATTGAAAAGACTCCTCCCAAAAGAGTCACCAGAAGGGCAAGCTCGATCGACACGGATACATCCACCGCAGTCCAGCCACCTAAACCAAAGCGCAGACGACTTCAGAAACTTGCTGATGAAGTCCAGACTGAAGTACCTGCTGCTGCAGAAACCATTCTCCCCCAACAGGAGGTTCAGGAAGAAGAAGTGCTGATGGGTTGTCCACCAGAGGATGTAGCCCCCATCTCATCCTTGAACCCAGACCAGACCAAGGATTTCTCCCCCATTCACACTGCAAGTCCATCGTCTGCAGAACCACTTGAGCAGATCGATGAGGATTCAGAAGGAAAAGATGCATCATCTGGTGAAGATGAAGAAAAGCACAAGGCTGAAACAGTTGTCAAACTCCTTGAAGCAGAGGCAGATCGTGCTGTTCTAAAAAGATTTCCAGGCATCCAGCTCACTCCTGAGAGCTATGATGCAGCAAAGAGAGTTCAACTCCTGCTTCTCATCAAGGATAAAGAATTCTACGTCCTGGATGCTCTGCTCAAGGTTAAATCCATAGATGCACTGAAAGCAGAAGAAGCCATCTTCTTAAACACCTTCGGAGTCTCTTCCATCACAGAATTGAGAGAATCATTTCCCCAAGACATACTATCGATATCCCAGCACGAAGCCAACAAGTTACAGATCGATCTGAGATCTTTGTATGAAAAGGCTGGGATGCTGCAATTCTTTGAGAGTGTAACCTCTGATAAAGAAGATGAAGAGATTGGAGAAGGAGAAAGGGTTGAAGGTGAACCATCTGGTGCTCACCAACAGGGTGCAGCCATCACAGAACCTACAACAGATCAACCCATGACTGAGGTTGAAAAGCAGATCCCTGCACCGGCTGAGGGGGAACCAGCCCAACAACATACTATTCAAAGTGCAGTGAGTGATCAAGCTCAACCAGATCATGAACCAGCAGGACAACGAGTAGGTGGTATACCAACAGATGACCTCTATACCCCAGCTGTCGCAGCTACGCTGGATGACCATGTGGAGATGACAAACTTGGAAGACATATTGATGAACCAGCATCAATCACTGTCCAATACACAAGTGAGGGATCTCATCTCTCATAAGGTTGATAAATATATGTATGGAACGCTCACTCACGTCCAAGATGAAGCCATCCGCATACTCACAGAGTTCAACGACCACTTGAAGACTCACGTCGATCAAGTTGACTCTGATTTGAGGAGAATATGCAGGCTGAAAATCGAAGAACTTAGCAAGAAAATGGATGATGATCGAGCTGCTGCCGAAGAACGGAAGGCACAGATTGATCAAAGTCTGTTCACAACAGAACTTAAAGTGAAAGAGATTTACAAGATTGTCACTGCTTTTGCTGAGAAAGAAAAAGACATGGTTCACACCATAGTCAAAGAGCAGACCGATGGCCTCACTGCAGAGATAGTGAAAGAGGCAAATGCTTACACCAGATCACTGCTTAGGCAATTTGAAGCCAATGGAAAAGATTTTGTGCAAAGAAAACTGAGCGATCTGCGCTATCCTACCAAAACCATGCTCGATGCTTATTTTGATGAGATTGGGACGATTCAAGAAGATCAAGAGGAGTACAAAGCCGATCTGGCCAAAGTCCAAATATCTCTACAAAAGCAGATTGATGATTCAAATCTCAATATCACATCATTGCTTGCACAAAAAGTGGAGACAGATAAAGATATCGCAACGATGAAGGAAGAGATCACTTCCCTACGGGCACTCGTCAATATGTTCATTGATGATGTCGAAAAGGGGGAAGGATCTGTAAAAGGGAAGAAGCCATCTGCTGCAAAAGAGAAAGAAAAGGAGAAAGCTCAACCTGAGCAGCAGATCACATCACAAACAGCCAGCCCTCCATCTGCTCCATCTGCTCACACTAAAAAATCTAAATCATCTAGCAGATCGAGCCAAACACAAAAGAAGAAGAAGAAAACTGGATCCAGCTGGCCATCTGCTCACATCAGACCAACTGGAGTGACCAACTGGGTGCCAGTTCACTTGAGAAATGGATGGGAAGGACTTAAGAATGCTTTCATCTTGTGCAGATACTTCCTGAAGGAACCTGCATACATTGATGGATCACCCAACGAAGCATTCAATCGCTATCTGGACATGAATGAAACTAGTGATCTGGTGGAAGAGATTAGAAAGGCTGCAGCACAAGCTAACATACAGATCACTGCACCGGAGAAAGAATTCAGATCATGTCCCACCATTCCAGGGACTGATCTACCTGACAAAACATTCCTGCTTACCTTTATAAATCAATTGGCTGAAAATAGAGGGTACAAGGTGGATGCAGAAGACCCGGACTATATAAGGATTAGAGAAGGCATCTACGAAAGTGTACAGCTGATCTCCGATGAGACCAGGGCTAAGATGAAGAGACAACAGGAAGAGAGAAGAAAGAGCAGATAGCTATATTTTTTCTTATCATTATGATCTGCATTTCTTACCTTTGTCATGATTATCTGTAAACCTTATTCTCCCTTATCTATGAGGTTTCCTTTGAGTTTCTGACTCTATTGTCCAGAACACATATATCCTAATCGTTATAAACTTAATAACGAATAAATCATCCATCTGGTTATCAGACCAGATCTCTCTTAAAAGAGCTAATAGGACATTTCTGTAAAGTATGGTTTCGAATCATCAAAAAGGGGGAAATTGTTGGGAACCCTAAGATATTTTGTTTTGATGATGGTCTTTCGAAACACACTTAACTGTTTTAGGGTTTAAACTGTTCTACGTGTAAAACAGATCACTAGATATAAAGTGTATCATGTTATGGAACAGATTAGGAGATGTCTTGATACGTAAAGGAAATATTCCTATAGAAGTCAATCTCAACTTAGTATAGGATGAAGGTCAAGATTTCACGCCAAAAGAAATCGATCTGCTGTAACAGACAGCGACCAGATCGATGACCAGATTGATGCCTATAACGAGGCACCAGAACAATTGAGTCATCAATCCATCAGCTGACATCATCCTACACATCATATGCTCTTGCCACGTCAAGATTAAAGTCCATCCAACTGGGATTGAAAAGAAGATCTTCGGTTAACACATAGAAGGAAAGAGACCATTAGCAATCTGCTTTCCATAACTCAAAGATTGAGTCAACCTTTCCTATATGGCAAGAACAGATATGATGGAAATCATTGATTGGCAATAAACCATCTATCTCACGCCAATCAAACAACGGCTAGAATTCTAAATTCAACGCCTATATACTTGAAGCTAGAGATCTGGAGATGGTTGTAACACACACGCGAGCTATACTGTTGTCATACTTTCAAGCAATCAATCTGCTATCCAGACTTAGAGCTTCAAGAACTGTGATTCTACATCACACCAACCTATCTCGATTGAAGTCTGTCTTGTCGAGAGGAAGCAGATCACCTTGCTAGCTAGTAGGTTTCTAGTGGTAACGTAGAGGTAATCTGTTGTAAAGGGACACGACCCTTACTTCGTGCATTAGTATCACTCTAGTTGTGATTGATACTTGTGACTCGTTCTCCACGAGTATAAAGAAGCAGAGTATCCTAGTAGTGGATAATCTGGTCTAGTTTTGATCAGATCGTGGACGTAGGGATTTCCCGAACCACGTTAAATAACTGTGTGCTTTTCATTCCTGCATCTTTTTTTTAGTTGTTTATTATTCTAACATTCTGCACTATCATATAATTCTGCATCTCAATCAATCTGCTTAACAATCTGGATTATTCTTAAGGTTTCTAAACAAGAGCAATCATTAATCCACCATTATTCCGCACTCACTCAACACTCAGAAAGTAATAAGATCACTCTTATTATTAGCTAAGTGTTTTCACTTAGAGAGTAATCTGTTTGGACTAAAACTGCTATCCATCTGCACATCGATCAGTCTATTCATCTACCGAGCAATTTCTTATATAGAATAGCTTGAACTCTCTATTAACTTGTCAAGTAAACTGAAAAGTTTGTATTTGGTGTATCCCCCCCCCCCATACACCAAACCTTGCTCTTTCGGGACCAACATAAACAACAAAGACTACAAGAGGATATTCAATGGAATATACGCTAGCTATAATGTGCCATCTGAGCTAAGACAAAAAGAGCTGGTTGAAAGGAGAAAGGCACAACTAGTTGAACGTCAAAGAAAACAACAATCTGCTGAGAAAGAACAAACACAACCTCCACCGCAGTAACTTAGTTTGCTTCACACTTCTGTAATCTCTATCTTCATAGTTAGTTGCTGTTATTATCATTCCCATCTGTAACAACTATCTCATTCTAATGGAAGTATGAAGTTTTGATTCTTAAAAACAACCTGATGACAATATCTCTTTATTTAGATAATATTTTATGCATGCTATTTACTGCTTTATATTTCCGCATTAAATACCCATATATTACTATTTGTTGTTTACAACATGTTGGTCCCGAAAGAACAAGGTTTCATGTATGGGGGGGGGGAATACACCAAATACAAACTTTTCAGTTTACTCGGTTATTTATTAGAGAGTTCAAGCTATTCTTAAACAAGAAATTGCTTTGCAGATGACTGACCAGATTGATCAACAGATCGATACCAGATCAGTCCAGACAGATTGCTCTCTAGTGTAAATGCTCAGATAATAATGAGAGTGATCTTATTATTTTCTAAGTATAGTGTGTGCGGAAAAATGGTGGATTTAGTGAGTGCACTTATATAGAAAACCTTAAAGATTAATCAGATCGTTAAAGCAGATTGATTAAGGTGCAGTCTATATGGAAGTGCAGAGAGTTAGAATAATAAACAGCTGAAAGTAAATATGCAGAAGGATAAATAACACAGTTGTTTAACGTGGTTCGGGAAATCCCTACGTCCACGATCTGATCAAAACTAGACCATATTATCCACTACTAGGATACTCTTTTTCTTTATACTCGTGGAGAACGAGTCACAAGTATCAATCAAAGCTAGAAGGATACTTATGCACGAAGTAAGGGTCGTGTCCCTTTACAACAGATTACCTCTACGTTACCACTAGAAAACTACTAGCTAGCAGGGTGATCTCCTCTCTCTCTCGTAAGACAGACTTGAATCGAGACTAGGTCGGTGTGATGTAGAATCACAGTTGTTTTGAAGCTCTTAGTCTGGTCCAGAGATTGATTGCCTTAGCGTGTGATTATTTGATGTAGCGTATCCTCTCCAGATTTTGAACTTCAAGTATATATAGGCTTGAATTTGAAATTCTAGCCGTTTGCTGATTGGCGTGGAATTGATTGTCGATTGCCAATCAATGATGTCCATCATATCTGCTCTTGCCTTGTAGAACGTTGACTCAATCCTCCAAGTATGGAAAGCAGATCGCTAACGGTTACTTTCCTTCCTTGTGTCAATCATGGATTCTCTTCCCAAACCCTATTGGATGGACTTCAATATTGACGTGGCAAGAGGATATGATGTGTAGGGTGATGTCATCTGGTGGTTTGATGACTCTATCGATCTGGTGCTTCGCTGTGAACATCGATCTGGTCGCTGTCTGTTACAGCAGATCGATTTCTTCCCTTTTGTGAAATGTCTTGGTCTTCAACCTAGACTATTATTGAAATGACTTCTATAGGAATAGATCCTTTACATGTTAAGTCATCTCCTAATCTGTTCTTTATCATAATTCACTTTATACGTAGTGATCTGTTAACATGTAGAATAGTTTAACTCTAACAAGAGGACTAAGTGTGTTTCGAGAGATCATCATCAAAACCAAAATACTTTGGGGTTCCCAACACAACACTTAGAAAAATTTTAAAAGGTTAGTTTCGACATCATCAAAAAGGGAGAAATTGTTGGGAAGCCCACGAATTTATCTATGTTTTGATGATGTTTCTCGAAACTACATTTAACCATTTCAAGATATCTAAAACCAAGCTATCAATATCATCTTTTAAGGAAAAACTTAAATATGAAAGGAGTAGATTGTCTATTTTACAATTTTTATTATCCTTCTAATATTTTCCTGGACATATTGATCACTAATTGACAAGTACCTCTTTATTTGTATAGACAGTTGGATCATTTTAAGTGCAGATCATTTTTATGAAAATAACGATCTGTCCTTAATACTTTGTAGCTCGCTGTCCATTTTCACTTGTTATGGTTTTAAGGTATGTTTATATATAATAGATTTTTAACAGATCGAAATTGTAAAAAGGTAGTTTGAATTTTCAAACTCACTTACAGAAACGATCTGTCTTTCTAGAATTGACATCAGCTACATGTAAAAAAGAACAGATGGTTAAAAAAATCATCTGTCCTATTGGTCAAAAGCTGTTTTATAAGGATAGAATTATTTCTTAGACCATCTCGAAGAAGACAATCTTAAAGAACATATGGATTCAACCATACCAGCAACCCTTTGTAAAATAACAGATCGTTTTCTTAAAAACTATATGTCCTTAGCTTTTGCTGCTACCATCAAGAGATAATGAATGGATACACGAAGAAGTTAATTGGGTATAAAACCAATTAATTATGAGAAGCAACTCAACTTACAGATCGTAGGAAATGATCTGTTGAACCAAAGTCAAGCTTGCTGCTCCTCACCATAACTATGGTAGACTGCCGACATACCTACAATTGTCATAAGTCAACCACTCAGTGTGCTGTCACATCAAAGAGAATATTTTGAGGAATGAAGTACGAGAATATTATTTTAGATGTACGGTGAATCATTCTATGTATGGCAAAACACTGGGAAAACGCGTGAAAGGTGGAACGAGATGCATTATAGGTGGCGCATGTAACATCAACACTGCCATACATTTAATGTTGTCATTAATGCAAAAGAGATGGACACACCTTTCTCTCCAACAGATAGTTCCAGCCATAGTTCTATAAATACCACCTTCACTTCCAGATTAGAGTACGAGAATTCAAGCTTTCAAATTTGTCATTACTTTGCTCAAATTTCTTCAATCTCTCAACGTTAAAAACACTCCATCATCAATCAAGAACTTTCTTGAGTGTTTTCTTTGTTTGAAGGATATATTTCTGGAAACTTGTTTTACAAAACCAAAGTTAGGATCTAGTTTTGATCAAGTTGTAATCCTAGATAGTAGTTTTCTATCTTTGGAAGAAGAAGTGTAATCACAAGAAATTATCTAGTTTTGATAATTCTTGTGGCTCGTACTCAATGAGTAAAAAGAAAGGAGAAAGTTTAGTGGATTATCGATCTAGTTCTTGATCGAGTCGTGGACGTAGGGAAAGTTTATCCCAAACCACGTTAACTACTTGTGTTCTTTTATTTCTTACTTACTTCATTCAGCATCTTCTTCATAATCTTCATTTAAAACTGTTGGTTTAATATTTTGGAGTAAAGAAAATATTTCATTAACCACCGAATTCCGCACACAACATAAATGGAGTTTAACTCATAAAGTTACTCTTAATCTTCGTTTTTCACTACATAAGGTTATACTTGAGCAAGATTAACTCTTTCTAACAAGAAGATTTTTACTTGCTACCCAAGCTATCTTAAATATTAAGTGTGCTTTTAACCTTATAACTTAATCACAGACGATAAAACCCTAAAAGTTTGAATTGGTGTATCCCCCACCCCAATACACCAATCTTCCTCTTTCGGGACCAACACTACTAAACTATGGATGAAGATATTCTTCTTCTTGATAAGACAGACTTAAATCAAGATTACATGTTTATACAACTTTGGAATTAATCTGGATGTAGCTTGAAAATAGTATTCAGAATTATAGATTTCTTGACGGTTGAAAGCTGGTTCGATCACAAAGAATTCTGGGCATAGTAATGACTCTTTGATTGATGAAGTCTCGTGTTTTTGAAATAATTTATTTCGAAGCTTTTATAGGTGCATAATTCAAATTCTGACCATTAGAATGATTGACTTAGCTATTAAATGCTTGATTGCCAAAATCTTCTATCTTGTCTTGTAGAGTAGATTCTGAATCTTCTTGATTGAGTTCATCAAATCCTTGATTGATCTCCTTCTTTCTTTAAAGATCCACTTATGTGGAAGATAAAGTGGAATTCTTCTAAGTTCATCTAGTGCCATATTGTATACCAGATAGCTTTTGAGAATCCAAAAGACTTCGTGAGATCCAACTAATGCATTGTATACCTAGAAATCACTTAGTCAGGTTCCTAGTATGCAGGAGAGAACAGAAGGCTTCACGTTCTGCTTTGCTTGGTATCAGGTTTGCTCTACTATTTCTTCGGCAGAACACTATTCTAGATCAGAAGACTACTATAGGCCAACACACTATACAATTGATCTGTCCTTTACAAAATGTCATCCGCTAACTTGTTCTATAAATTGACGTATTATGGTCAAGATCTTATAAAGTGATCTTGTCCTTACAATATACCAACTCTAAGAAATATAACGCATAGCTGACTTGCTCCTCTATCAGATTAGATCGATAAAGTGATCTTCTCCGTTACATTATAATGCAAGTTGCCTTCTATCTCAACTATTTAACACTAAGAATAAAATCTAAGTGTGTTTCGAAAGAACATCATCAAAATTATTTTAAGGGTTCCCAATAATTTCCCCTTTTTTGATGATGTCGAAACCACACTTTACAAGATAACCCTAAGATAAAACAATAAATATCATTCTGGTTTAAATTACCAAATATTGTTAATCTTGTTATAATATATAATGATAAGAAAGTAATAAAATGAGTTATGGGCAAAGCGTCATTCATCTGATAACTCTCATATATATATATATATGTGTATATATATATATATATATACATAATAAGTCTAGATCACAAAAAAAAAGAACAAAGACAACAAGTAAGAACAATAGATAACAAAATATAAAGATCAGGTTCCTTTACGCGTTGGCTTCTTATTTGTTTCCTTGAGTTCCTTTATCTTCTCATCAGATAGCATCTTATAGCTTTCATACAATCCATCTCTCATGCGAGCGTAATCAATGTTGTTGTTATCGATTGGATATTATTGAGAACCAGAAGAATGCATGGAGAAAGTGCATTTCTAAGTTGCTATCTATCACGCGTTGAACCTTCTGATGCCTTTGTAGCACTTGAAGATGCAGACTGGGTTATTGCTATGCAAGAAGAACTCAATGAGTTTAAAAGAAACCAAGTTTGGAACCTTGTAGACAGACCAAGACATCAGGGAGTGATAGGTGTCAAATGGGTATTCAAGAATAAACGAGATGAGAATGGTGAAGTAGTCAGAAACAAAACCAGGCTAGTTGCAAAAGGATACAGTCAACAATAAGGCATTGATTTTGATGAAACTTTTGCACCAGTTGCCAGATTGGAAGCAATCAGACTGTTCCTAGCATATGCAGCATACAAGAAATTCAAAGTGTACCAGATGGATGTTAAAAGTGCATTTCTAAATGGTATACTTGAAGAGGAACTATATGTTGAGCAACCACCTTGTTTTGAAGAAGGAAACCCAGACCAGAAAGTACACAGATTAGCTAAAGTTGTTTATGGTTTGAACAAGCACCCAGAGCGTGGTATGAAATGTTATCAACATTCTTACTGGAATCAGGATTTAGAAGAGGTTCTGTTGACAAGACACTGTTCGTAATCAAAGTCAAAGAGTATATCCTTTTAGTCCAGATATATGTTGATGATATCATATTTGGATCACAATCTGCCTATTTATGTGACAAATTTGTTGAACTAATGAAAAATAAATATCAAATGTCCATGATGGGCGAGATGAATTTCTTTCTAGGTTTGCAGGTGAAGCAGTTACCAGATGGTATCTTTGTAAATCAAGCAAAGTACATTAACGATCTGGTCAATAAATTTGGAGTCAGAGACAGTAAACCAGTCAATATTCCAATGCAGACCAACGGGAAGATAGATCCAGATCCAGATGGTAAACTAGCAAATATAACACAATACAGAGGCATTATTGGCTCTCTGCTATACCTTACTACAAGTCGACCTGACATTACATTCGCAGTTTGAGTATGTGCTAGATACCAGGTCAATCCAAAAGAGTCACATATGGAAGCTGCCAAAAAGATACTTAGATATCTTAAAGGAACAGTACACATTGGACTCTGGTATCCTTGTGACGACAACTTTGAGTTAACAGGCTATTCTGATTCAGATGATGCTGGATGCAAATTGGACAGAAAGTCTACCTCTGATACATGCCAGTTTCTTGGAAACAAGTTAATATCTTGGTTCTCAAAGAAACAAACATATGTTGCTACATCAACAACTGAGGCAGAATATAAGACTGCTGGAAGTTGTTGTGGATAAATATTATGGTTAAAGCAGCAACTAAAGGATTACGAGATCGATGTAAAGGAGATACCTATATTCTGTGACAGTTCAAGCGCAATAGCGATAACACAGAATCCAGTACACCATACAAGGTGCAAGCATGTTGATGTGAGACATCATTTTATTAGAGATCATGTGGAGAGGAAACATATCCAGATCGAGAAGATTCACACAAATGTTCAATGTGCTGATATTTTGACGAAAGCTCTACCAGAAGAAAGATTCAAGATGCTATGTAGAAAGCTTGGATTACTAAATCTGGATGATAGAATCAAGTCAATACCAGATTGATGGAACCAATGGTAGCAGCACGATACAAACAGAACCAAGTCTCTGTTTGTGTCAATCAAGTCATAAAATACAAAACCGGATTGTCAACCAGATTGACAAACCAGAATGATGCAGTACCAGATGGAAACAGAGATCTCACAATAACAGATCGTTATCAGTAACACGTGTATAAATTTGCTCAGATGGAAGACATGCCTATTGGAAATTATCTTTCCAATAAATAATTACTTAGTCAAGGGGGAATTTGGAAATTTGAAATGTCTTAGATGGAAGACGTCTATGACCATAATTAACATCCTAACTACAGTCTATAAAGCTATTTTCTGTGATCGAGAAAATCCCTGCAAGAAAAAGAAAAGGAAAGTTGCAGTGGAAAGGAAGATACACACACTCTCTCCTACAACCCTAGGATCTAGCGCGTACATCAAACGCGATGAAAGAGGGCAAACTGGAAAGCTGAAGCGAGAAAACCTAAAAAGAGAGATTTTCATCCAACCTTTCAATTATTATTACTTTAATCTATGTCGTTGATTATTTTCCTATATATATGTATTGTTCATGCACTCAACTGTTCACCTACACATTCATCGCACTGAGCACTACTATCTTTAAGCACTTAAGCAATTTTCAGATTTGTCTCTCTCCCGCAAACTTTTTCAAAGTTTTTTCTTAGATCATGGCACCTCAAACTTGCTTGTTCTTGCAACACGTTGTTGAGGTTCAGAAGTTTCTTTCCCTTGAACCTTTCACCGTTCTTGAAACCCACAATTTTCGAAAACTAGAAGAGATTTTCGCCATAATTACTCGCTGCAAAGGTTTTTAAGTTCTTCATTTTAATTTATGCATCTTTATCTTACTATGTGTTCTGTATCTGGATGTACGTATACCTTTTTATATTTCTTTTTCTGGGTATAGTTCTGGATAAAATGCAGTAATTGTTCATTTTTAAGATATTCATATTCTCTCTAATACACTTGGTAATTACTTAACTGATGAATATATATATATATATATATATATTCATATATATATATATATATATATATATATATATATTCTCTGGAATGCTCTTGTGTTTATAGGATTTTGTAACATCGTTACCTCCCATCCCAACATATACCTGGCAAAACAAGCAGCCACATTCTATTTGACTTGGCAAAATAATAAGGACGGTCTCGAAGCCAATGTATTGATTCCCATTGGTGATAGGACAAGTAAAACAACTTACAATGTCATTGCGATGATCAACCAGGCCAATCGGTTGAAGGATGAAGGCATGACTTTGGATGAGATCACTCATGATCAACTCCAGGTGGCAGTGGAAATGATGATGGTGATACCCATTGCCTATACAGGAAGAATGTTTCATAGATCCCTACTTCAACCAGGCTACAAGTTGATATTCGAACTGGTTCAAAGGATCTTCCTCAACCATAGCGGTTCCTATGATCAAGTTACACCAGAAAAATTCAGAATCCTCTCTGCTGTAGTCTTAAATCTCAAAGTCAACTGGAGCAGAATCCTATTTGACTTGATGGCTAAAGAGGCCAAATTAGACAACAGAGGACGCGGTGTCTCGGTGGAAGTTAGAAGGAACTTGAGGCACTCTACCAAGATCAGCTTCATGGTGGAGAAATTCTTCAAACAACAGGTTTGGGAGGATGCCATCCACTTCAACACTCGTCTCACCATCCTTAAAGATCAGCATCAGATCGAGATGACTTTGGGACTTGCCCCAGCCTTGTTCAATAAGGTTACAGATGAGGTACATCATGCTGCATTGTTGGAGATGGGCAGATCCAACCCAATCTGGATTCCACCAACAAGAGCCATTGAAAAGCAGAAGTCAAAGGCACCCAAAGAAAAGGTGCAGAAAGAGAAGGCAGCTCGCAAACCACCCACTAAACGAGGAAGTTCTATTGACATAGATACCTCCGCATCCCAGCCTAAGCAGAAGAGGCGTAGACTAAGAAAGGTTCAAGATTCTCCACCACCAACGGTAGAAATTCCACAAGAAATTGATGATACACCCCAACCTGAACCTGAAATAACTCAACCAGAACAAGTTCGTCCAAAGCAGGCTGAGACAACACCACAACCAGAAGATCAACAAACAGAACCACTTTTTGTTGAACCTGAATCTAGCTACAACCCACACCAGGAGAAAGACTTCTCTCTGGCCAGAACAGCCACACCCTCACCAAACAGAATACAAAGGATAAGTGAGGAGGAGGAGGAAGTGGAGTCTGCAGATGAAGAAGAAGAAAAGAAACGCCAAGCAGAAGGTGTTATTAATCTCCTGGAGAGTGAAGCAGATCACTCTGTACGATAAGATTTTCCTGGTATTCATCTACTACCAGAGAGTCTAGGAGCAGCAAAGTGTGTCAAGTTCTACTTGCTAGTTAAGGATAGCGAGTACTACATTTTTGATGCTCTGCTCCAGATCAGAACAATGGAGGTACTGAAGAAGGAGCAGCAAAGTGTGTCAAGTGCGCGTAGAATATCATCAACTCATTCTTGTGGTCATGAAGCATGATGCAAGTCTTCTGGGGATTGATTGACTTGAAGTCATTTTATACGGATAAAATGGACTTCTTTTTAAGTGTACCAGAGGAAGACAGCAACCCAGATGCACCAGCTCAACCAGATCAACAAGAGGCAGGAAAGCCAAAGCAGAAGACAAAGAAGATCCTAGTCATTCATCTTGATCCAATCGAAGAGACACCAGTGGGCCAATATATTGATGGCGAGCCTACAAATGAGGTGTATACACCAGGGGTAGCTGAGAAGCTGAAGAAGAAGAAGAAGGTCACTTTTTATGAATTGGAAGAACTTCTGGAAAAAGAGACCAAGACCTTCAACAATTACCAGATCGACAATCTGATCACACTCAAAGTTGAATATCTTATGACTGTACCTGCAATGCCATCCAAGAAAAGGCCACCCAAATTCTGTCAGACTTCAACCAGCACCAAAAGGACTATGTCAATGACATGGATCTAGATCTTCGTCGAAAAATCAGAGATCTCTCTAAGGAGCTAAATAAAAATATCGATGATGATCGCACTACTGCTGAAGGAAGTCAGGAGAAGACAACACTTCGACTAGAGACAGTTGAACAGAAGGCCCAAGCTGTTCAAACACTGGTTACTGATCTGCTAGCCAAACAGAAGGAGACCATTGATGCTGCAGTGTCAAGTCAAGCTGCCATAATCACAGCCGAAGTCAAGGAAGCCACTAACCTCAACATCCACGCACAACTTGCTGCTTTCAAAAAGGAGAAGTTCATGGAGATCATGAAACAACATCAGACAGATGTCCTTGATTACTTGCTCTATCCCAACCTGGAAGAGTTTGAGCACTAGAGCACTCGCATAGCTGCAGTGGAAGAGCTCCAGGATACATATGACATGACTCTTGCAACTATGAATAGCCGACTTGAGCAAAAACTGAATGCAACTGACCAGACTGTGAATTTGCTCCTCAGTTTTAAAACTGATGCTGAAGAAAAGATGGAGAAGATGAAGGAGGAAATGGACTCTCTTCGCACACTCATCAAGTCCTTGTTTGATGATGTCGAAAAGGGGGAAATTTCCAAGGATGGGAAGGGAGCCAGCAAGGGAAAGGGTTCTGTCACAGAACCAGAAACAGAACCAGAAGGGGTAAGAGCAGAAGTGGATACACCATCACCTAGGGCGGATCCCACCGTTGAACCAGAACAGACTCAATCTATTGCCGCTCGTGACAAAGGCAAAAAGCCCATAGATGAAGGAGATCAAATTGCAGAACTGCTATTATTTGGAGTCAACAGAGAGCAGGCTTGTGATCCCATATTCAGAGCTCAATTTTATAAGGAACAAGCCGAGAGGGAGAAGAAAATAGCTGCTCAAGAAGCAAAAGAGAAATCTTATCAGACAACCTTCTCCTCGTCACCCTCATCAGAACGCTCTCAACAGCAATCTTCCCAATCCACAACTCAGTCCAAGAAAAAGAAGAAAATGCTCTTCTCGACATGGAATTTGTCTATAAAGAAACAAACGCCAACTGATACGTGGGGTCCCAGGGAGTGACCAGAACGACTGGGAGAAAGTTAAGCAAGGGTTTATCTTAATAGGTACTTCCTAAAAGAACCTACTTATTCTGAATCCACACCAGATGATGACTTTAATCGATATCTGGAGAACTTCAACGACAAAAATCTGATACAACGAATCAGAACGGCTGCCTCAGATGCTAAAATCAAAATTAAGGCCCCTAAAAAGGAGTACATGGTTTGCCCGACTATTCCAGGAAGCAACATTCCAGACAAAACGTATATTTTGAATTACATCAATCAGCTGGCCAAAATTAAAGGATACAAGATCGATAATTACGATCCCAATTATGCCAGAGTGAGTGATGAAATATATGAGAGCATACAACTGGTTTCTGACGCTCAACACGAGAAAATAAAGAAGGGAGGAGCAGCCAAATGGTTCTCTTAAATGATTTTATCTTTAATCATCTGCTTCTTCTGTTTTGACTATTGTCCTTTTTGTTTTCCACCTGTACTCATCGACACATATTATCAGAGCCATGTTTATGGTTAAATTACTTTTAAAATGAGTTTTTTAAAAGAAAAGGAACATCTTGATGATTCTCATACATCTGAAGAACAATAAGATAATTTTGAAATCGAGTTTTCCGAAAACGAAAATGGATTTCAAGGAAGCTTCTTGGTAAAAAAAGAAATGCTTTCAAAAATCAAAAATTTAAAACTTGATTTAAAGAAAGAAAAGATCTTTAAAATCCCTTTCAGTTTAAATATTTTGAAAAGGAAAAATAATATCTTTTATTTTGTCAGCACGAAAGAAATGCATGTTGACATTAAAGACATGAAAGGTTCAGTTTTTCTATCCCTTATCAATAAAGAAGAGATTAAGAAAAACCTTATGAAAATTGACTCTAAGATAAGATCAACAATCAGTACAGTTCACCTAGGTGCTGTAAAGATTTTGTTAAAATCTGAGTTTCAAGAAGGTATTGATTCGCCTATTAAAATGGCTTTAATAGACAATAGAATCAAAGACCGAAGAGATTGTATTTTAGGTGCAGCTAGAGGCAATTTAGCATACCAAAAATTCATGTTCTCTGTTTATCCTAAGTTCGGACTTAGTTTGGATACTAAGAACTTAGATACAGTTTTATCTTTTGTACATCAGTTCGAAAGAGAAAACCTTATGAATGCCGGAGATAAAGTCTTCAGCATATCTTACGTTGTAGCGTATGCCTTGACAAATAGTCATCACAGCATAGATTACAAAAAATCTGAATATATTGAATTAGAAGATATATTTTCAGATATATGATATGTGGAAGAGAAGCAATTCTCTGAGATCAGTCCTTTAGAAAATTCTTGGGCAATAGATATTGCCAGGAATAAACCATTAAGGGAGAAAGACCCAGAATGAGTTTCAGAGGAAAGAACCTAATGATAGGAGAACCCTCTGAAAGAGATCTTCTTAGGAATGTCTCTACTAGAATTGACGATTTAAGTCAAAAACTAGAACTTCTTAATTAAATATGACTGTTGGGAAAAGCTCCCGTGTCAAATAAGGCAAATACAGGTACATCAACTAGACTGATCACACCTGCTAAATTCCCCGAAGCTCGGGCAGCTTGTTGCTAATTCAAAACATATGCCCTTGCTTGTTGTGGTGCTCGGTGGTTTCCATTATGTGCTGGATTAGGCCTCACCAATTGGTTTGGCCTTTGAGGTCCATTTTGCTGCCTACGTGGGGGAGCCATAGTTCTTTGATTCTTGGTGCAGTCTCTAGCGAAGTGCCCAGGCTTTTTGCAACGAAAACACTCATTGCTACCTTGGCGACATTCACCTTGGTGGTTTTTACCACAAGTAGTACAAACAGGTTTGTTATTGTTGTACCCTTGTTGTGGATATCGTTGCTGCAGTTGTGGCTGTTGTGGCTTCTCCCTTCCCTGATTTCCTTGATTTCGGTTATCTCATTTTCTTTTTCCTTTTCCTCCATCTTGATTTTGAACATGCAATTGTACTCTTTCTTGTGGTAATATGAATTCAATGTTCAGTGCTCTGCTCAAAGATTGAGCATAGGTTAGCATACCTTGACTGACAAGCGAGATTCCAATCTCTGGTCGAAGTCCCCTTCGGAATTTGTCTGCCCTGGCTGCATCAGTTTCAACTAGGTGGGGGGCATAGCGTGATAGTTGATTGAATCCACGATCATATTCGGTGACGGTCATTTTCCATTGTTTAAGATTCCAAATTTCATTTTGTTTCTTTTGCCGATAGCAGCTTGGCACATATTTTTCCATCAATTCCCCCTTGAAGTCCTCCCATGTGTAGCCTTCCCATTGTGGTGCTGTCATAGTTCTCCTTACAGACTCCCACCAAAAGTTTGTCTCTTCCGTCAGTTGAAATATTGCACAATTCAGTTTCTCATTATCCTCACAACCGATGTATTCAAAAATACGTTCAGTTGCACGGATCCATTTCTCAGCATCCTCAGGAGTTCCCATGCCATCAAATTGAGGTGGATTTTGTTTACAAATACTATCTTCGACACGCCTAACCACTAGGGGCGGGTCACGGGGTCTCTCTTCCTCGTGGTTACCTCAATTTTGATTTTTAGGAGGCATTCTATTTAAATAGATTTTATCAGTAGTAATAAGGTTAGCAATGTACATAATCATGATAACCTACATGTCAATATTCATCATTTAGTAATAAATGAGAATTATCTCATCCATTCCATGGTCGGTGAGCCATCCAGGTAATCACTTTCTAGATGCTCCTATGCATGATTTTTTTCATTTCGTTCTCGTGATCGTACCATGTCATGAAAATTCAAGCAAGTATGAATTTACTTCGAACATTATGTTAGTTGCAAACAAGTTGTTTACATAACAATCCATCCCTCAATCAATCAATCATAATGTCACATAGGTTAAACCAAATGTAACCATTCATATAGCCCTTGTACTTGACAACGCATGTCAAACTTTATACATGTCATATCATGATTCAAATAGGCACAGATGTCTTAAGTGAATAAACATATCATTTCCTTTCCCATGGTATATATCATCATGATTCAATTAGGTACATACGTCCTAAATGAATAACCATATCATTTCCTTTTCCATGATTTTCATAGATCAAATAGGTACATATGCCCTAGATGATTTAACATGATCCTTTTCATAACATTCCATTCTTTGAATCAAATAGGCATATAAATCCTAATTTGATTGAACATTCTTTCTTTTCATGAACGTCATAAAAGAACACGTCTTAAATGACAACTTTTCCATAGAAACATTTATAGACAAGAATTTTCCATAAAACTTTTCTTTTCCAAAATAGGAGTTTAAACAAAAACAAATGTACCTTTCTTTTCTTTGTTGAGAGGCAGCGTGACGGCGAGCTGAGGGTGTTATTTGGATACCTGTCTTTGGTTTTAGAAATGCAATGCAATTCCTATACATGCCAGTCTTAACATGAATGCGCCAGAGCATCGACCGTTCTGATACCACTCTGTCACGCCTCAAATCCCGAGGGACGGCGCACGCGCCAAGGGCATGACTGGACGGGGATAAGAGAAGCGGGGAAGAAATGGGGCATTGTGTTCGTGTGCATTATAAGAGAGAGTTGTCCTTGAAAATCGGACAGCATCTCCTCTATAACTTTGACTATGCCATTTTACAACCCAAACCGCTAAACAATGCAAAGACAATGTCTATAATAATGAATCTAAAATGAATCATATGCAATTTGGAGATAATACAGCTCGAGACATCGGAGCGGTAATCCAGAATCCCAAGCAGCCGAATCGTCCAAGATGAAATGAATTGGAGATAATACAGCTCGATACATGGGAACGGTAACCCTGAATCCCAAGCGGCCGAATCATCCAATATGAAAGACGGGGTTGGAGATAATACAGCTCGTCTCGTAGGAACGGTAATTCAGAATCCTCGAGAGGCCAAATCGTCCAATAAGAACCGTCAATCAAAGGCGGAGGTTAGTGAGCCTAGCTCGCCAAAAGGAGTCACTCACATAGCTCACCAAGTGTGGACGGCATTCGCTCGAACACTACACAAGGGGCCGAGGAGTTGAGCATCCAAGAGGGGCCGACTACTTCTAAGCTCTCCTATGCACGTGTATGCATGTAATGGGCAATGATAATATGATAACATGAACCTTTATTAATAATGGCCGATGAGGCCTTCGTGGAATGAGGAAATGATCTTAGAGTTTAAACATATATATTATCACACACATATACGTGGATGATAATTATTTCATAAATATTATAACATACGTGAGCATGGCAGCGGAAATTCTTATGAATAGAACGGTAAACCGTTCTCGTGATGAAGAAATCGTCATCCCAATAACACCATTCCTCAGCCACACACATCATGCTGCTTCCTTAGCCTGTGAAAAATTTTGTAAAACGTGGGGTGAGTACTAGTGCACTCAGTTGGGTTTTTCATAAAACGAAAAGCATAGTCTCTGTTCAGTACTTACCTTAGAAGGTTTTAAAACAAAAATAACTTTTAAGTAAGCAAAACATTTGTGCATAAATTAAACATGACCCGACATGACGTTACTCTTATATAGGTTATGTCTCGGGCCTTTTACCACCGACGGATCATAAACATTCAGTCAAATAGGGCTCGGCAAACCGTACACCCTAACATAGCATGAGTCAAAACCCGATGGTGATCAACCCACCGCGGTAGAGACTAAGTGATCACAGTCCTTAAATCGACGTGTTAGGCCGAATAAGAACCCCCGACGGTCGATAAGTGCATTAAACAGTCGATACCTTCGTGAAAACATTTTAACAGAGATCCATGCATTTTTCATTTAGAGAAAAGAACTTAATAACTCAAAATACGTATATATCCCCAACTTTTCACCGATGATATTCCTCGATTACGGGAAAACCGTAAATCCTTATGAGCTCAAATTTCAGTGCTAGGTACCTGTTAGTCATAAGGAATATATTTTGGCTTTAATTTCTAAAAAGGAACTAGCGATAAGTAGTACTAAATTTTTAGGCTCAATATTATTCTTTTTATCACGTAATAAATTAATTTGGCAGCAACCGGGCTTTCAAACGACTTTGGCCAAGAAGGCAAAAATAATCAATGCAATATTCTTTAGTGAAATATGCAAAGAAATCATGCATGCATGCAACTTTATTTTTACTTCACCTAGAAGTAACTTTGGCTTTTCTCGATTTTAAGAAAAACCATTCGATAAAATTTAGTCCAGTTTTGTTTGAAAAATCCTATATTTTTTCTTTACATTTACCATAAATTTCACCGTAAAAGGATAACCGGTTAATAAATTTCATCTCCAGTACGGTAAAAGGAGTTCATCTGGCTAAGATCCAAGATCTTGACACATCCAAGGATATGTGGGAAGCATTAAGAGAACTAAGCCTAGGTTCTGAAGCAATGATCGAGAACAAGCTGTCTCTAACGTGCAACAAGTTCGATGAATTCAAGATGAAACCTGGAGAAACCATCGAGCAGATGAAGAACAGATTCATAGAAGTGTTACTTGAAGTCTCTGCGTTTAATAAAAACAAGTACACACAGAGAGAGAAGAATCTCAAAATTCTCAGAGCATTACCACCAAGCTGGGAGATCTACTCAGCAATGCAGCCACTACGTGCTGATTTCAACGATCTGTCTGTTGAAGCTCTATTTGATCATCTGGCTATTCACGAATGTGACATCAGAAGGATACATGGATCGGATTACTCTTCAAGCAAGAAGAATGAAAACAATTCAAAGAAAGAGAAAGAGACCGCCTTCAAAGCGAAGTGCAAAACAGATGAACCAACGCTAACTGCAGCACCAGAAGAAAGAGGTTACGATAAGCTACTCAAGGAATTTGCTATGATCTCCAAGAGGATGGATAAGATGGAAATCAGATCAAGAAAATATCAAAGATTCTATAAAGATAACAAGGGTAGATACCAGAAGAACAAAGAAACAGAACGATCTGATGACGAAACTGACACTAAAAGTAATGGTAAAACTTTTAACTCTACTGACTATGCATGTTATAGATGTGGCAGAACGGGGTCATTTCAAGACAGATTGTCCTGATTTGAAAAAAAGTCAAAGAGAAGAGCTAAGAGCTAAAAGAGATAGGAAACTCAAAGCTCAACGCAAGGCCATGATAGCTGAAGAAGACTCAAGCAGTACAAGTCATCTGTCTGATAGTTCATCAGATAATGATGAAACATTCTATGCAGAAGAAACAAATGAAGATTGGGATGAATGCTACATGTGATTGGACAACGGACTTGAACAGAACGAGGTAAATTCTCATGCTTCTATTTCTTCAAATAAACTTGTCTATGATTCAGGAAATGAAGATGAACCAGAAGTTTCATGGGATGAAATTAATGAGATGCTCAAAAGCTACACCAGCATAAAGAAGTTATTCTCTGAAGTCATAAAGGAGAATGACAAGCTGAATGAAACTGTGAAGTTCTTGAGTGAAGCAAACACCAAGTTCTCTACACAAATAAATGATCTTGGAGAACAGATCAAGACAAAAGATGCAGAAATATACTCACTTAATTCCAAGGTGAAAGATGTGATCAACAGAAAGGATGTAGTAGAAGTAAAATTGAAGAAAACCATGGAAAATATGAGCAAAATCAACAAAAGTCAAGAACGAGCTGAAATGATCATCGATATGCAACAAAAGGGAAGAGTTGGCCTAGGATATAATGGAAATTCCAGTGAGACTCAGTTTGTTGCTGAAAGGAAGAACATACCAGATCAAGTCAAGGATCTAAAGAACAAGAAAAATCAACCCCAGAAGTTGATGATGAAGGAAACAGGAAATAACAGATACTATCAGAAGAAGGGTCAATCTGCTCACTATGAGAAAATAGATAAAAATCAGAAGCAGAAGATATCTACCAAAACATCTTCAACCAATAAGAAGAAGATCGATTGGGATAACATTGAGAGAAATCATCCTTCTGTCTACAAAGCTATATCCAGAATAGATGATGTTGGAAGAAGGATTACATGCTATATATGTGTTCCTAACACCAAGTTAATCTGGATCCCCAAGGGAACATTTTCTACTAACCAAGCACCCACTTGTTGAAAGGGCAGCTAAAACTTATTAATTACACGATTGAAGAACTGCAAGAAGAAGTAGAGTAGCAAAGGGAACAATTTGGATTATTGATAGTGGATGTTCAAAATATATGACATGGGACAAGAACGCTCTATCAGGCTATGTAGAAAGAGAAGGACCACAGGTAACCTTTGGTTGTAACTCAAAAGGCTACACCAGAGGTTATGGTAACATAAAAATTGGCAAGGTCACCATCACAAATGTATCATATGTTGAAGGTCTTAGTCATAATTTGTTTTCAGTTAGCCAATTTTGTGCTAATGGAAATAAGATTGTTTTTTATGCTAACAACTGTTTTGTGAGAAATAAGGAAGGAGATTAAACTCTTCTTATCGGAAAATTGCAGGATAGATTGTATATTGTACAGTGGGATAATCAGATCGAAACATATCAGGTCACCAAGACAATATCAGAAACAAGCTGGTTATAGCACAAACGATTAAGCCATCTCAATTTCAAGTCAATCAATAAGATTGCAAGAGAAAAGCTAGTTAAAGGACTGCCAGAACAAGTATATGATGAAGATCATACCTGTGAAGCGTGTCAAGCTGGGAAACAAACCAGATCATCATTTTCAAGCAAAACAGCTCAGTCATCTGCAAGGATCTTGGAGTTACTTCATTTAGACTTATTTGGTCCAGTCAAACCATTAAGTATAAATGGAAGGAAGTACACCTTAGTCATCATTGATGATTACTCAAGATTTACATGAGATATCTTTTTATACAAGAAGAAAGAGACATTGGAAAAGCTGCCAAACTTTCTCAACAAAATAACCAAGAAAAAGGAAACTTCTATTGCAACCATCAGAACAGATCGTGTAACAGAATTTCTAAACCAGAAGATTGAGGAGAATCACACATCAAACATCTGCAGCTAGAACACCTCAACAGAATGGAGTGGTTGAAAGAAGGAACAGGTCGTTGAAAGAAGCAGCTCGCACAATGTTTAATGCAACCAGATTACCCAAGAAATTTTGGGCTGAAGCCATCTATACGGCTTGTTATACACATAACAGATCGGTGATTACCCTCAGACATGGGAAGACACCATATGTAGTCTGGAATAACAGAAAGCCCTAGATACAATATTTTCATAATTTTGGTTGTATATGTTACATTCATAATAATGGGAAATCTCAGTTGAAAACCTTTGATAGTAAAGTTGATCCTGGAATATTTTTAGGATATTCTGATATCAGTAAAGCTTATAGGGTTTACAACAAGAGGACTCATATTGTGGAGATAACACCTCATATTATTTTTGATGAAAGTATTTTTGAACATAGAGAAGCAGGTGATGAACAAGTTCATAACCAGATTAACAACAAGAAAACAGAAGGAATATTATTAGAAAACATTCTAATCTGGAATACAACAGAAGAGAATGAGTTTGACGCTCCACCCAATGCTGAGACAACCAATTCACAGCAAGGGGGAACATAACATATCGATCTAGATCAAACCAGATTGATCACACCAGAAGGTAGTGAACCTGTGGAAGAAGGTAATAAAGAACAATCTCAAGATCAACTTGAAGAATCCAGAGATATCAACAGCTGGAACAATAATCAAGATGTTGAGGTTGAAGAAGCAGAAGTTGAAAACCCTTTCCAAACATCTTCAATAGCACACCCTGAATTTGAGGACCCATCAGAAGAACCTGAGCCTGAGATATCAGAAGAAGAGCTGTCCAGCAGAAGGAGATGGATACAAGAACATCACCCTCCAGAACAGATTGTTGGGAACCCATCAGATCGTGTGAGAACCAGAAGAATGCATGGAGAAAGTGCTCTTCTAAGTTGCTACCTATCACACGTTGAACCATCTGATGCCCTTGAAGCACATAAAGATGCAGACTGGGTTATTACTATGCAAGAAGAACTCAACGAGTTTAAAAGAAATCAAGTTTGGTATATAGTGGACAGACCAAGACATCAGGGAGTGATAGATGTCCAATGGGTATTCAACAATAAACGAGATGAGAACGGTGAAGTAGTCAGAAACAAAGCCAAATTAGTTGCAAAAGGATACAGTCAGCAAGAAGGCAATGATTTTGATGAGACGTTTGCACCAGTTGCCCGATTGGAAGCAATCAGACTGTTTCTAACATATGCAGCATACAAAAGATTCAAGGTGTATCAGATGGATGTCAAGATTGCATTCCTAAATGGAATACTTGAAGAAGAAGTGTATCTTGAACAACCACCCAGTTTTGAAGAAGGAAATCCAGACCAGAAGGTATACAGACTAGCTAAAGTTGTTGTAATACCCCGCATTTTGAATTCCGACATAAGTAGTGAATTCTTCGAAATTGTCATTATTACGAAACCCTTGGTCTCAAGTATGTATTTAAATTTGATGACGAGTAGCAACTCCGTTATTATTTAACCTAAGATATGTTATTAGTTACTATTATTAATCTTCGTTGTTACGATACGTACTATTCGTTAATCGATATCATTATACATTAAGACCCATGGTATAATATTATAATTTGTACAAATGCTTAATTGCTAAAAATAAGAAGTATAATTAGTAAGAAGGTGTAGTATACAGTTATATATATATATAAAGGAAGAATGTACTCTATAAATGGGCTGCTGGGTTTCGAACCCGCGCCTAGCCAAGGTAGGGAAAACATACGTATATATATATGCAGACATGTAAAATATATATATACATATAACAAATACCGATGCAATGATGATCAGAATGTTAGGGAATAGAAACAAGCGTGCAACTGACTCGGGTACTGTGAAGGAAAATCCTATAAGCAAGGTATTAGCGTGTGATTAAAGGGGAATAAACCTACTAAATAGCCTGCCACCCCTACTACTCCTAGCCACACCAGCGACACTCCAGCTTCACCCAACCACCCTACCTGCAAAATCCAAGGGATGAAGCAATTGCATAGGATTAGTGAAGTTAGGAATTCAGTCTTCTATATAAAGGGGAAGAATTTTAACTCCACCCACACCCAAATATCACCATACCAAAACGCTGTCGAAATTGGAGCTCGAAGAGAACCAGGAGAAGGGAAGTAGCAGCAGTAGTGTTTCGTGAAGGAGAAACCGAGACAACTTCGAGGTAAGAACTTAAAGCTCCAGCATCTTCGATCATGTCTATTGGAATGTGATTTAGGAATCTGTTTTGCACGTGAAAACAGACTCTAGATTGAACTTAGTATGCATAGATCCTTGAACTTAAGAACTGATCTCAAACTTAGACATTCAGCTTTAAACTTAAGTGCTACGAGCTCGAACTGTGATAAGCATGGCTTGGACTTAAGAAAACATACTGCTAAGATTTAGTTCAATGCATAATATGAAGCTAAGACTACTTACAGATCTCAAACAACACCCTAGTCAATAGAACGAACGCAACTCAAACAAAAAGAAACTTGTTTGGAGAAGTATGGATACCCGAAGGGGCAGAACGAGCTAGAAACGACCTCGAACAAATCCCAAAATACCTCGAACCCACCAAAACCAACTGAAACCATGGCCATTAATAAGACTCCATTAACTCATAAAATTTGAGAAGGGAGGGAATTATTATAATCCTAAAATGTTCTCTAAGTAAGTAAAAATAGGAAATGAACAAATAAAATAAAGAAGAAACAGTTAGCTGCCACGAGAGAGAGCAGCGTGAGGGAGAAAGAGAGCGAGGGGGGGGGGGCAAAGGAAAGACAGCTAGCTGCAGAAGGCAGCTAGCTGTGAAAAGAAGAGAGGCAGCGAGAGAGTAAGAAAGAGAGCAAGGGAGAAAGAGCAGCGAGAGAGAGAAGGAAGGAGACAACTCATTGTTGGAGGGACAGCTCGCTGCTAGAAAGATAGCGAGAGAAGCAGCGAGCTGATGGAGAGGCAGACAGCAAGTGGAAAGGACAGATAGCGAGCAGATAGCGAGTAGCAGATAGCGAGCGGCAGTGATAACGAGCAGCAGAAAGCGATAGCAAACGGCAGATAGCGAGCAGATAGTGAAGGAAAGAAGGGCAGATCATTATGGAACCATTCTCAACCAGATTGTTCACCTAGCGTGGAGCAGGCCGTTGCTGTGGAACGCAAGGGAGCAGATCGACTGCTGCAAGGAGATAGTGATGAGCAGGCCGCTGCTATCAAGCAGATAGTAAAATTTGAGAAGGGAGATAGGGATGAGGCAACAGCTGTGTTGCGCGTGAGAGAGGCTGGAGCTCGGCAATGGAGCTCGGGCTGGAGCTCGGCAACGAAGCTCGGCAATGGAGCTCGGCAATGGAGCTCGGGCTGGAGCTCGGCAATGGAGCTCGGCAATGGAGCTCGGCAATGGAGCTCGGTAAGGGAGCTGCGGCGCTGTGGTGGAGGTGTGACGCAGTAATGATGGGGCGATGAGAGAGAAGGAGGGCAGAGGAGTTGACGAGCGGAGAGAGAGCCCGAGAAGTAGAATATAAATTAACTTAGATGAATTGAGATAATTAATTATCTTGATAAGTGGTTTAATTATGAATCATACGAAAGAAATATGTATTAGCTAGGTTATTACTAACCTATGAAGGAAATAAATATTCTGACTTAAGAGTCAAAATAGTCAATTAGAGACTTATTCAATAAATTATTAGAACTTAAATGATTAATTAGAATTTAATCATAAGAAATGACTTAGAAATCTTCATACGCTGCCTCTAGAATTTCAACTCCTAGACTCGAATATTAGTCGAGCTTTAAAGACCGAGACTAAAACTCTCAAGATAACCAAGGATAGTAGTTCCTTGCACTTAGAATTTATTTGACATACCCGAGCAATATATCTCACTCGAGATTCATGTTAAAGGTTTCGACGAGAGGTCGGATCCGCATCACGAGAACGAGGCAAACACCAATCAAGACCATTCAAGTAGGCTTTTCTTACCCTATGAAAATATATGTGTGTATGCTTTCAAATGAAATGAGATGTTTTCAAAAGCACTGTCTTGCCATAAATGTTTTCGATTTATGTATGATGCCTATCTGTTATATGATAATCGAATTCGGGTTCCAGTGGGTTAGCGTCTCCACTCGAACTAGTGTACACAAAGGACCGTGAGTCATCTAGATGTTGACCGGTCGAGTGTCTGTGGGAAGTGGCCACTTCCCCGGCACATAGAACTTCAGATATGGTTGAATACAAAGAACTAGGACTGCAGTCAATTAGAACTTTCTCAAGAAATGATTTTGTGAACATAGGTGCTTTAGAGACAAAATCCCTATGTTTCACTTGAATGGCTTGACAGTTATATATGTATGTGTGCGGTTTCGGCACGTGTCTACTGAGTACAATTTGTACTCAGCCCTGCATGTATTTCTAAACGTGCAGGATAAGAATGAAGAAGGCGTGGGTGCTTGTCGTGCTTTTGTCGGACTCCATAGTAGCTGACTCTTGGGGGTTCTGCGTGTCTTCATACACGTAGGATTTCGTTATGCGATCCTGAAAGTTCCGCTGCTAGAATTTATGTAGTAGACCTGAGACTAAACTCCGTATTCTGTTATGAAATGTAACGAGCTTATGACTCTGACTTCCCGATTTTTACGGGTTTGGTCCTTATTTTATGTTATGAAATGAATGATTATCTTCTCCTCTTATCAATTATTCATCTCGTTGGTCATGTTCCCGGCTTTACCAGAATTAGTAGAAAGCGGGCGTGACAGAGTGGTATCAGAGCATTCGTGCTCTATACCCAAGAGTCTTTCTTCAAACCTCGAGTCTAGTATCGTTTCACTAGACTAACCCAACGAGTCGACAAAAGCCTAGCACCCCGGCGTATCCTGCCCCTCTAGACGTGGCACGCACCTTATGATAAAAGCTTCCAAGTATAGAGGGAGATTTGAATCAAATCTCTCGCTCTAAGTTCGAATCTCTAGAACTTAAGAATCTTTCCTTATGACTAAGGAATTAACGACAAACATAGATCCTTCGAACAAGAAAGGTTCGCAAACTAGAGTGAACCTTCTCGAACACCTCAACGAATCGAATGAACAAGAAGAATCATAGCGATATCTTCTTCGACTTAGCAAAAAGCGGTAAGAGTCAATAAGTATTGATTCACCGTCAACCCCAAACTTATGAATAAACCGCGAGTCGGTTAACAAGAACTATAGTATCTAAGAACGATAAGACGCAAAGGAAACGAATCCAAATTCGGAGATGGGAAGCTACGTACCCAAGGACAGTAAGACCTAAAAGAAAACGAATTCCAATCCTTGAATGGGATTATGCCCTAAGGGACATTTCCCTCCACTAGCAACCAAAACACCAATAGAACAATTGACTTAAACAACCCATGATGGCTTAAGATGTATGGTTAGAATGCGATATTCCGAGTACTGACTACTTGTATATTTTATTTTTAGTGGCGAGGTTTATCCAGACTGCTAGGAAGAGGATGACGCATAGACCCGATCCTTTACGTGCATACCAGTTCTACGGACCCGACCCGCGAGACACCTTAGGAGAGTTCCTGGGTCATTACTTGTGGAGGTGGGAAGCCGCTAGATTTCACGGAGCATCCGGGATAGATGGAGTGTTACGATTGATTCCGCTGTTGCCTGCCAGGTGGCAGGGATGGGCTCGCATGATAGCCGGCGACTTCGTACGACCGATCGGACATAGCCACGATCGTGAGGTGGACACACGAGGATTTATTACCACGATCCTCCATTTTTGGGAGACATACCATAGCCCACCGGAGGGACCGTACGTTCGACCCGGCGATTTGATTATAGCAGGGGGCGAGCCGCCGCTTTGGGCACCCCTGATTCAGACATACCTTCCGGCAGGAGTGATTCCCGTAGCTCCGACTTATAGTCTACTCTATGGCGAGCCGGTACCGGAGTTTCCGACACCCCGCGACACTGAGATGGAGCCCCTCCACCCAGTAGGGGAGCCTATTTCACCTCCCATTACACCCCTGACACTGACACCAGAGTACCGAGAGCACCACGATGCTGGTACAGGTCCCTTTCACCCCACTACAGGAGTACGACCATTACCTCGCTCCAGTCGACCCCTAGTGGCCGACGACGATTCGGGCACGAGACCGTTTTGGCTCGTTAGGACCCGACCAGCGGATGGTGATGATAGGGGCAAGGCCCCAGTTCTAGAGACATCGAGAGAGGATCGCCGACAGCCCCTACACCCTAGGAGCCCCGAGAGATCGGGCCTCACTTTCACCCCGACTGACGAGGGCCCCTCTCGGAAGAGGGAGGCACCCCTCGATTGGGATGAGGCTGACGCCAGGATTCGGAGACTGTTAGAGAGGGCGACTCTGATGATGAGGCTTGGGAGCCTGATTGGGATGAGGAGGCCCCAGACGAGGAGGAGTACCTTAGCTGCGTTACCCAGGAGTAGCTAGGTCGATATTTTGTACTTGTCAGTAACGGACCATACATATAGGCCGTACCGTTGATATATATATTTTGTAGTCGGAAACGAAACTTGTTATAGACCGTTCCGTACTAGTAGAGCATATCGGATATTTTGACAGCACGAAAACACAGTAGCTAGTGTTTCGAGGCTGAGTGCTTATTGGGATGTCATCCTAGAGAGGTGAACATCATATCATGTACTTAGAGAGTACGATAGGATTTTGTATTGAGCTAGACCTCGCTGAGGCAATTTATGATATGAATTATGATGACCCTAAGGGTCCATTTTGCTATATGCAATGCCTACTTCTAGTTCCGTAAATTCCATTGCTTCGGAATATCAGATGCTAAGTAGGACTCCATATTATTAAGTATCATACTCAACAACAGCCCCCACTAAGATAAGAAACACTTAAATTAACAGAATGCCGCCAAGAGGACGCCCGAGAGGCCGAGGAAGGGGACTTAACCCAAATAATGAGGAGAGAAGACCGGCCGCGGAGCGGGAGGTAACCCCACCCCTCCCACCGCCTGCTAGGAGGATCGAAGAACTCTTCCTCCGACAAAATCCACCCACTTTCAATGGGTTAGGTGACCCAGCCGAAGCGGAGGTATGGGTACGCGCGTTGGAACGCATTTTCAACTTTCTTCGTTGCACGGACCAGGAGCGCATGACGTGCGTTTCCTTCCAATTAACTGGATCAGCTGACTTCTGGTGGGAGGCCAGGAGGAAAACCATGACCCCTGAGCAGCGTGAGAATATGACATGGGAAGAATTTAAGACGGGGATATACGATAAGTATATTCCTAAGAGCTATAGAAAGAAGAAGGAAATGGAATTCTATAACCTGAAGCAAGGGAGAATGTCGGTCACGGAGTACGATCGGACCTTTTGCGACATGTCTCGGTACGCCCCCGATCAGGTGGATACCGATGAAAGGATGGCTGAAAAGTTCTGTGCCGGACTAAGGCACGAGATCAGGATGGCGCTGGCTAGCCACGGGGGCTTATCCTACCCGGAATCACTTAGTCGCGCTCTAGATATCGAGGCGGCTATGCCTGTGGAGAGAGCAGTAGCTACGGCACCGCCAGCATTCACCCCAACACCTTCCCAGAACTACAAAGGGAAGCGAAAATGGGAGGACAATCGGGGCAGCGCAGCCCAGAAAAGGCCATGGGAAGGACACAATCGGTCCCACCAACCGGAAAGGTCAAACTTTGTAGCACCAGCCAATAATCACCCACAGAAATACCCCACTTGCATGAAATGCAAGAAAATGCACCTGGGAGAGTGCCGGGCTGGCAGCGATAGCTGCTTCGCCTGTGGGCAGAAGGGACATATAGCCAGAACCTGTCCCACAAGGCAGCAAGGAGGAGGCTCCAGGCCTAACCAGCCAAACCAGAGGCAATATGTTCGAGCCATGTAGGCTCAGCCTCAGGCTCAGCAGCAGCAACCCCAGCTGCCGCCACCCCCACCCCAGTACCCTCAGTACCCATCCCAGAGGAAGCCACAGCGAGCCCGGGCTTACGCGATGAACCAGAAGCAGCCGGAAGGAAGTCAGGGAAATCTGACAGGTATGGGAATACTCCTAGACACCCCAGTGATAATTTTATTTGATACGGGAGCTTCTCATTCCTTCATTGCTAAATCATGCGTAGAGAACCTAGAGTTGGATTCAGAACTTATAGGAACATCCATGAATGTTTCTTCACCTCTAGGAGGAATCACTACTATCACCCATGCTTGCTCGAATCTGAGCCTGAACATAGGATCTATTAAGGCGCTAGCAAACAATCTTAGCATACTACCGATGAATGACGTGGACGTAATCCTAGGAATGGATTGGCTAGCTGAAAACTATGCCACGATCCTTTGCCATGAGAGGCAAATATCTTTCCGACCCCCTGGGAAGGAACCCACGAGTTTTCACGGGATCACCGCGACTCGAAGAAAGTCGATTATCTCCGCCTTACAAGCCGAGAAATTGGTAAGGAAGGGATGCTCGGCGTACTTAGTCTCCTTGAATGGAGGAGCCAAGGAAGAAAGGAGAATCGAGGACGTAACCATCGTACGGGAATACCCAGATGTGTTTCCAGAAGAGTTGCCGGGCCTACCCCCAAACCGACAATTAGAATTCACGATCGATCTAGAACCCGGATCTGCACCAATTTCCAAGGCACCTTATAGGATGGCACCGAAGGAGTTGGAGGAACTCAAGATCCAACTCCAGGAACTTTTAGATCTCGGTTTTATCAGACCCAGCGTATCCCCTTGGGGAGCTCCAGTACTCTTCGTAAAGAAGAAGGACGGCACCCTAAGGATGTGTATAGATTACCGAGGCCTGAATAAGATGACCTTGAAGAACCGGTACCCATTACCACGAATAGATGACTTGTTCGACCAACTGAAAGGAGCAAGCGTCTTCTCAAAGATGGATCTGAAATCTGGTTACCATCAGTTGAGGATCCGAACGGAAGATGTTCCCAAAACGGCATTCCGAACCCGATATGGACATTACGAGTTTGTAGTGATGCCATTTGGATTGACTAACGCACCCGCCGTGTTCATGGACCTGATGAACCGCACCTTCCACCCATACCTTGATAAATTTGTCCTGGTATTTATAGACGATGTCCTGATCTACTCTAAGAGTAGAGACGAACACAAGAATCATCTGAGAATCGTCTTGGAAACCCTTAGAAGCGAGAAACTCTATGCCAAATTCAGTAAATGTGAATTCTGGCTCAACGAAGTAGCTTTTCTCGGACACATTGTGTCATCTGAAGGAATTAAGGTGGACCTCGCTAAGGTGGAAGCAGTTCAAGGATGGAAAGCACCCACAACTCCTAATGAAATCAGAAGTTTCTTAGGGTTAGCTGGGTACTATCGGAGATTCATAGAAGGATTTTCCAAAATAGCTAGACCGATGACCCAACTCCTCCAGAAAGGGATCAAATTCAAGTGGTCGCCAGAATGCGAAACTAGTTTCCAACTGCTAAAGGAGAAATTGACCACTGCTCCTGTGCTCGCAGTCCCAGAACCCCACAAGGAGTACGTAGTCTACACCGACGCGTCCAAGATCGGACTAGGGTGTGTACTGATGCAAGACGGGAAGGTGATAGCTTATGCATCCCGACAGCTCAGACCACACGAGCTCAATTACCCTACCCACGATCTGGAGTTAGCTGCCGTCGTACATGCCTTAAAGATCTGGAGACACCACCTCTACGGAGTTCGGTGCGAGATCTTCACAGATCATAAAAGCCTCAAATATTTCTTCGAGCAGAAGGATCTCAACATGAGACAGAGGAGATGGCTCGAACTAGTAAAGGATTACGATTGCGGTATAAACTACCATCCGGGTAAGGCCAACGTAGTAGCCGACGCCTTGAGTCGTAAAACATCTTCGAAACTAGCTTATCTCCTCACTCGAGAGGCAGAACTCATAAAGGAGTTCGGCAAAATGAACTTAGAAGTTCTACCACCTCCTGAGACCGTAGAAGGAATCCTTGCTACTCTAGTAATCAAACCTGACTTACGAAGCAGGATTCTGGAGGCCCAAAGAACGGACGAGGCTTTAGAAAGGATAAGACTCAAAGTGAGGAAGAACGAAACCCCGAATTATCAGGAAGGAGCCGACAATGCCATCACTTTCGAGGGAAGGCTATGTATCCCAAGTAATCCAGAAATAAGGGAGATAATCATGAGTGAAGCGCATGACACCCCCTACACAGCTCACCCCGGGAGTACAAAGATGTACCGTGACCTAAAGAGGAAATTCTGGTGGGAAGGAATGAAACGAGATATAGCGTCCTTCGTAGAAAGATGTCTAGCTTGTCAACAAGTCAAAGCCCTACACCAGCGACCCTATGGGAAGCTACAACCTCTAGAAATCCCAGAATGGAAATGGGAGCGCATCGCTATGGATTTCGTGACCGGATTACCCAAATCCAAGCGTGGAAACACTGCTATTTGGGTAATTGTGGACAGACTCACGAAATGTGCTCATTTCATACCAATAATGATCACCTATGGATCGGATAGGTTAGCCCAATTGTACGTCCGCGAGATCGTACGTCTCCACGGCGTACCAGTGTCGATCACCTCAGATCGAGACTCGAAATTCACATCCAGATTTTGGATAAGCTTACAAAAAGAACTAGGCACTAGACTAAACTTCAGTACTGCCTTCCACCCACAGACTGACGGACAGTCAGAAAGAACGATTCAAACCCTAGAAGACATGTTAAGAACTGTGGTTCTCGACAGAGGTGAGAGCTGGGAAACAGTACTACCCTTGATAGAATTTGCCTACAACAATAGCCACCAGGCAACCATAGGAATGGCGCCGTACGAAGCCCTGTACGGCAGAAAGTGTCGATCGCCGCTTTATTGGGATGAAGTCGGCGAGCGAGCAATAGTGGGTCCTGATTCTGTTAGTGAAATGATCGAAATTGTTCGACAAATCCGAGGAAGAATTAAGGAAGCCCAAGATAGACAGAAATCCTATGCCGACACCCGCAGAACTGAACTACAATTTGAGGTGGGAGATAAAGTTTTCTTGAAGGTATCACCGTCTAAAGGGATCGTTAGATTCGGTGTTAAAGGAAAGCTGAGACCCCGTTTCGTAGGACCCTACGAAATTCTAGAAAGAATAGGGTCGGTAGCATACCGACTGGCGTTACCACCGAGCTTTGGGAACGTGCATAACGTGTTCCACGTATCGCAACTTAGAAAGTACGTGTTTGACCCAAAGCACGTTATTCACCAAGAAGAGATGATTCTTAACCCCGACTTGAGTTATGAGGAGAAACCCGAAGCTATTTTAGACAAGAAGGTTCAACAGCTTCGAACCAAGTCAATAAATTTAGTAAAAGTATTATGGAGGCACCATGGGCAAGAAGAAGCAACGTGGGAACTCGAAGAAAAGATGCGAGAAAAATACCCCGAACTATTTGATTAGATATGCAAATTTCGGGACGAAATTTTTAGTAAGAGGGGTAGGATGTAATACCCCGCATTTTGAATTCCGACATAAGTAGTGAATTCTTCGAAATTGTCATTATTACGAAACCCTTGGTCTCAAGTATGTATTTAAATTTGATGACGAGTAGCAACTCCGTTATTATTTAACCTAAGATATGTTATTAGTTACTATTATTAATCTTCGTTGTTACGATACGTACTATTCGTTAATCGATATCATTATACATTAAGACCCATGGTATAATATTATAATTTGTACAAATGCTTAATTGCTAAAAATAAGAAGTATAATTAGTAAGAAGGTGTAGTATACAGTTATATATATATATAAAGGAAGAATGTACTCTATAAATGGGCTGCTGGGTTTCGAACCCGCGCCTAGCCAAGGTAGGGAAAACATACGTATATATATATGCAGACATGTAAAATATATATATACATATAACAAATACCGATGCAATGATGATCAGAATGTTAGGGAATAGAAACAAGCGTGCAACTGACTCGGGTACTGTGAAGGAAAATCCTATAAGCAAGGTATTAGCGTGTGATTAAAGGGGAATAAACCTACTAAATAGCCTGCCACCCCTACTACTCCTAGCCACACCAGCGACACTCCAGCTTCACCCAACCACCCTACCTGCAAAATCCAAGGGATGAAGCAATTGCATAGGATTAGTGAAGTTAGGAATTCAGTCTTCTATATAAAGGGGAAGAATTTTAACTCCACCCACACCCAAATATCACCATACCAAAACGCTGTCGAAATTGGAGCTCGAAGAGAACCAGGAGAAGGGAAGTAGCAGCAGTAGTGTTTCGTGAAGGAGAAACCGAGACAACTTCGAGGTAAGAACTTAAAGCTCCAGCATCTTCGATCATGTCTATTGGAATGTGATTTAGGAATCTGTTTTGCACGTAAAAACAGACTCTAGATTGAACTTAGTATGCATAGATCCTTGAACTTAAGAACTGATCTCAAACTTAGACATTCAGCTTTAAACTTAAGTGCTACGAGCTCGAACTGTGATAAGCATGGCTTGGACTTAAGAAAACATACTGCTAAGATTTAGTTCAATGCATAATATGAAGCTAAGACTACTTACAGATCTCAAACAACACCCTAGTCAATAGAACGAACGCAACTCAAACAAAAAGAAACTTGTTTGGAGAAGTATGGATACCCGAAGGGGCAGAACGAGCTAGAAACGACCTCGAACAAATCCCAAAATACCTCGAACCCACCAAAACCAACTGAAACCATGGCCATTAATAAGACTCCATTAACTCATAAAATTTGAGAAGGGAGGGAATTATTATAATCCTAAAATGTTCTCTAAGTAAGTAAAAATAGGAAATGAACAAATAAAATAAAGAAGAAACAGTTAGCTGCCACGAGAGAGAGCAGCGTGAGGGAGAAAGAGAGCGAGGGGGGGGGCAAAGGAAAGACAGCTAGCTGCAGAAGGCAGCTAGCTGTGAAAAGAAGAGAGGCAGCGAGAGAGTAAGAAAGAGAGCAAGGGAGAAAGAGCAGCGAGAGAGAGAAGGAAGGAGACAACTCATTGTTGGAGGGACAGCTCGCTGCTAGAAAGATAGCGAGAGAAGCAGCGAGCTGATGGAGAGGCAGACAGCAAGTGGAAAGGACAGATAGCGAGCAGATAGCGAGTAGCAGATAGCGAGCGGCAGTGATAACGAGCAGCAGAAAGCGATAGCAAACGGCAGATAGCGAGCAGATAGTGAAGGAAAGAAGGGCAGATCATTATGGAACCATTCTCAACCAGATTGTTCACCTAGCGTGGAGCAGGCCGTTGCTGTGGAACGCAAGGGAGCAGATCGACTGCTGCAAGGAGATAGTGATGAGCAGGCCGCTGCTATCAAGCAGATAGTAAAATTTGAGAAGGGAGATAGGGATGAGGCAACAGCTGTGTTGCGCGTGAGAGAGGCTGGAGCTCGGCAATGGAGCTCGGGCTGGAGCTCGGCAATGGAGCTCGGCAATGGAGCTCGGTAAGGGAGCTGCGGCGCTGTGGTGGAGGTGTGACGCAGTAATGATGGGGCGATGAGAGAGAAGGAGGGCAGAAGAGTTGACGAGCGGAGAGAGAGCCCGAGAAGTAGAATATAAATTAACTTAGATGAATTGAGATAATTAATTATCTTGATAAGTGGTTTAATTATGAATCATACGAAAGAAATATGTATTAGCTAGGTTATTACTAACCTATGAAGGAAATAAATATTCTGACTTAAGAGTCAAAATAGTCAATTAGAGACTTATTCAATAAATTATTAGAACTTAAATGATTAATTAGAATTTAATCATAAGAAATGACTTAGAAATCTTCATACGCTGCCTCTAGAATTTCAACTCCTAGACTCGAATATTAGTCGAGCTTTAAAGACCGAGACTAAAACTCTCAAGATAACCAAGGATAGTAGTTCCTTGCACTTAGAATTTATTTGACATACCCGAGCAATATATCTCACTCGAGATTCATGTTAAAGGTTTCGACGAGAGGTCGGATCCGCATCACGAGAACGAGGCAAACACCAATCAAGACCATTCAAGTAGGCTTTTCTTACCCTATGAAAATATATGTGTGTATGCTTTCAAATGAAATGAGATGTTTTCAAAAGCACTGTCTTGCCATAAATGTTTTCGATTTATGTATGATGCCTATCTGTTATATGATAATCGAATTCGGGTTCCAGTGGGTTAGCGTCTCCACTCGAACTAGTGTACACAAAGGACCGTGAGTCATCTAGATGTTGACCGGTCGAGTGTCTGTGGGAAGTGGCCACTTCCCCGGCACATAGAACTTCAGATATGGTTGAATACAAAGAACTAGGACTGCAGTCAATTAGAACTTTCTCAAGAAATGATTTTGTGAACATAGGTGCTTTAGAGACAAAATCCCTATGTTTCACTTGAATGGCTTGACAGTTATATATGTATGTGTGCGGTTTCGGCACGTGTCTACTGAGTACAATTTGTACTCAGCCCTGCATGTATTTCTAAACGTGCAGGATAAGAATGAAGAAGGCGTGGGTGCTTGTCGTGCTTTTGTCGGACTCCATAGTAGCTGACTCTTGGGGGTTCTGCGTGTCTTCATACACGTAGGATTTCGTTATGCGATCCTGAAAGTTCCGCTGCTAGACTTTATGTAGTAGACCTGAGACTAAACTCCGTATTCTGTTATGAAATGTAACGAGCTTATGACTCTGACTTCCCGATTTTTACGGGTTTGGTCCTTATTTTATGTTATGAAATGAATGATTATCTTCTCCTCTTATCAATTATTCATCTCGTTGGTCATGTTCCCGGCTTTACCAGAATTAGTAGAAAGCGGGCGTGACAGTTGTATAGGGTTTGAAACAAACACCCAGAGCGTGGTATGAAATGCTATCAACGTTCTTGCTGGAATCAGGATTCAAAAGAGGCTCTGTTGACAAGACACTGTTCATAATCAAAGTCAAAGAATATATCCCTTTAGTCCAGATATATGTTGATGATATCATATTTGGATCACAATCTGCTTATCTATGTGATAAATTTGCTGAACTAATGAAGGATAAATATCAAATCTCCATGATGGGCGAAATGAATTACTTTTTAGGTTTGCAGGTGAAGCAGCTACCAGATGGTATCTTTGTTAATCAAACAAAATATATCAACAATCTGATCACAAAATTTTGAGTCAAAAATAGTAAACCTGTAAAGATCCCAATGCTGACCAATGGGAAGATAGATCCCAATCCAGAACGAAAACAAGCAAATATAACTCAATATATGGGTATTATTGGCTCTCTGCTATACTTAACTGCTAGTCGACCTGACATTACTTTTGCAGTTGGAGTATGTGCTAGATAGCAGGCCAACCTTAAGGAGTCTCATATGGAAGCTGCCAAGAAGATACTTAGATATCTTAAAGGAACAACACACATTGGATTTATGGTATCCATGTGAGGACAACTTTGAGTTAACCGGCTATTCTGATTCAGATTATGCTGGATGCAAACTGGACAAAAAATCTACTTCTGGAACGTGTCAGTTTCTTTGAAACAAGTTGATATCTTGGTTTTCAAAGAAACAAACATTTGTTGCTACATCAACAACTGAGGCAGAGTACATGGCCGCTGGAAGCTGTTGTGCACAAATATTGTGGTTGAAGCAGCAACTAAAAGGCTACGAGATCGATGTGAAGGAGATACCTATATTCTGTGATAGCTCAAGTGCCATCGCTATAACACAGAATCCAGTACTCCATATAAGATGCAAGCATGTTGGTGTGAGACATCATTTTATTCGAGATCATGTGGAGAGGAAACACGTCCAGATCGAGAAGATACACAAAGATGTACAACGTGCTGATATCTTGACAAAAACTCTACCAGAAGAGAGATTCAAGATGCTATGTGGAAAGCTAGGGCTGCTTAACCTAGATGAAAGAACCAAGTCAATACTAGATTGACATAATCAGATCATGGAGCAGAACAATGAAAAACAGAAGCACTAGCCTTGATAACCAGATCATTGTATCACAGATGAAGAGTATGCCGCAAAATGAAAAACCAGATTGTCAACCATATTGACAAGAAGAAGAATGTAAAAGCAGAATGATGCACAGGAGATGACAGAATATGATGAGATACGACCATGCCACGTGGAAATTAAATTTCCAATAAACGCTTTCTTAGTCAAGGGGGAACTTGGGAATTAGAAGCATCTCTGACACTAATTACCGCCCTAACTACGGTCTATAAAGCTATTTTCTAACATAGATTTGCTAAATCTCCCATAATCATGATGATTAGCACACCGTTGGAAACTGTGATCGAGAAAAAACTCTGCAAGAAAAGGAATAAGGAAAGTTGCAGTGGATAAGAAGATTTACACGCTTCATCCTACAACCCTAGGATCTAGCGCGTACATCAAACACGACGCAGGGCGGCGAAATGGAAAGCTGAAGCGGGAAAACCTAAAAAGGGAGACTCATCCAACCTTTAAATCTTATCGCTTTAATCTGAGCCGTTGGATATTTTCTTATATATATGTGTGTCGTACGTGCATTAAACTATTCACATTACACTTTCATTGCACTGAGCACTTCTCTTCTTAAGCACTTAAGCAAAATCCCGGATTTCTTTCTCTTTCGTATGCTTTTCTCAAATCTCAAAACTCCATTAATCATGGCACCTCAAACTTCTCTGTTTCTGCAACATGTTGCTGAGGTTCGGAAGTTTCTTTCCCCTGAACCTTTCGCCGTTTTTGAAACCCACGGTTTTCGCAAACTAGAAGAGATTTTCGCCATAGTTAAACACTGCAAAGGTTTTTAAGTTCTTCATCTTATTTATTGTATCTATTGGAATCTTACTATGTGTTCTGTATCTGGATATATGTATACCATATTCTATACTTTTTGATATCTGTGTATTATGTATAGTTCTGGATAAACTGTTGTAATTGTTCATCCTTTGGACATTCATATTCTCTTTAATATACTTGGTAATCACTTAACTGATGAATACTTGATATCTGAATATATATATATATATATATATATATATATATATATCCTCTGGAATGTTCTTGCCTTTGTAGGATTTTGTAACATCGTTACCTCCCATCCCAACATGTACCTGGCAAAACAGGCAGCCACGTTCTATTTGACTTGGCAAGATGATAAGGACGATCTCGAAGCCAATATGTTGATGCCCATTGGCGATAGGACAAGCAAAACGACTTACAATGATCATCACAATGATTAATCAAGCATACCGACTAAAAGATGAGGGTATGACACTCGATGATATCACCTATGACCAACTCCAGGAAGTGGTAGAGAAGGTGATGGTGATACCCATAGCATACACTTGAAGAATGTTCCATAGATCCTTACTCCAACCTGGCTACAAGCTGATGTTCGAGCTTGTTCAAATGATCTTTCTCACTCACAGTGGTTCCTATAATCAAGTCACGCCAGAAAAATTCAGAATCCTCACTGCTGTAGTTTTAAATCTCAAAGTCAACTGGAGTAGAATCCTGTTTGACTTGCTGGCAAATGAGGCCAAATTGGTTAAATACACAAAAGACAACAGAGGGCGCGGTGTCTTGGTAAAGGTTAGAAGGAACCTGAGGCACTCTACCAAGATCAGCTTCATGGTGGGGAAATTCTTCAAACAGCAGGTTTGGGAGGATGCCACCGAATTCAACACGTCTCACCATCCCTAAAGATCAGCACCAGATCTAGATGTCTTTAGGACTCGTCCCAGCCTTATTCAACAAGGTTACAGATGAGGTGCACCATGTTGCATTATTGGAGATGGGAAGATCCAACCCAATCTGGATTCCACCAACAAGAGCCATGGAAAAACAGAAGGCAAAGGCACCCAAAGAAAAGATGTAGAAAGAGAAGGCATCACGCAAACCACCAACCAAAAGAGGAAGCTATGTTGATACTGATACCTCAACCTCTCATCAGCCTCAGCATAAGAGGCGCAGATTAAGAAAGGCTCATGACTCTCCACCACCCACTGAAGAAATCCCAGAAGATACAGCTGACATGCCACAACCAGCACCGGAATTGATTCAACCAGAACGAGTCAGTTCAGAACAAGCTGAGAAAGCACAACAACCAGAACACCCCATTCTTCCACAGGCTGAGGAGACACTATTTGTAAAACTAGAATCCAGTTATAATCCAACTCTGGAGACGGACTTTTCTTCGGCCAGAACAGCCATACCCTCACCCGACAGAATGCAAAGGATAAGTGAGGAGGGGAAGGAGGAAGTGGAGTCTGCAGATGAAGAAGAGGAAAAGAAATGCCAAGCAGAAGGAGTCATCAATCTGCTGGAAAGTGAAGCAGATCACTCAGTGCTGGACTTTCCTGGAATTCATTTACTACCAGAAAGTCTGGGAGCAGCGAAGAGAGTCAAGTTCTACTTGCTAGTCAACGATAGCGAGTACTACATTTTTTTAACGCTCTGCTCCAGATCAGAACGATGGAGGAACTGAAGAAGGAGGAGGCTACACTACTAAGCCTACTGCAAGCTGGCACTGTCAGTGAAGTGCGAGCAGAATACCACCAACTCATCCTAGCGCTAATGAAGCATGAAGCCAGATTGTTGAAGATTGATCTGCAGTCATTTTATGCTGATAAAATGAACTTCTACTCCAGTGTAACAGGATCGGATAAAGAGACTGATCAAGATGTGGACATGCAAGTTCTTGCGAGGGACCAAACGGAGCAGCCCACAAGTCAGCCAGAACACTCTTCTCCTATCCAAGAAGCAGCTACACAACAACCCTCTCAAGCAACAGAACAGGTAAAGAAAAGAGAGAAGAAAACACCAGTGATAAACCTAGATCTAGTGGATGAGGAACCCACTGGCCAATACATTGATGGCGAGTCTACCAACGAGCTGTATACACCAGGGGTAGCTCAGAAGTTGAAGAAGAATGTCACCTTTTATAAAATGGAAGAACTTTTGGAAAGGGAGACCAAGACCTTCAACAATTACCAGATCGACAATCTGATCACACTCAGAATTGAATATCATATGACTGGTACCTGCAATGCCATTCAAGAAAAGCCCACCCAAGATTTCAAATCATTCACGAGATCAATCTATCTATCATGATGTCATGTCTTGCAGGAATCATAGAAGCAAGTGTCCCACCTTGACTAGATACTCATCAATTTGAATAAACAAAACAACGATGCAAATGGTATCATTGACATCACATAACCGGCTAGAGTTTTTATTCTTCACTTTATAAGCATATCTTTTTATTTTTCTTTATTCATTTTAAACATGGAGAATATTAAGGAACATGTTCACCGGTTGTGTACTCTGAATTCTCAGGTTTCTCGGTGTGGTTTCCCTGCGCTTCTCTTTTTTAACGTGTGAATTTTCTTAAAGAGAGCGGGGTAGAATCCTTATAAACTCCTATTATAACGAATTCACAAAGACATTAGAACGGTGTCAAGTTATATGGTCATTGTCATGAGGTGTGAACAATTAGAGGTTCCCTAATATATCCTCATGCAGTTTCCCGGGCTCATGGTTCCCAGAAGCACAGAGACCTCTAGACCTGTTCATTTGTATTATTAAGAATATGGTCATATGTTCCCCACATTCCTACGATCATCCAATGTTTCATAGCACGTATCTAGTCAAATCAATCCAAGTGATTTCAAATCATATCATATCTCAAAATCATGTCACGACTCGATTTAACCACAAGATATCAAGTCCAAGTTTCTTGATAATAATCAAAATTTTGCAACAAAAAAGACAATAAAGAAAAGACGAATGCATGCACGTATGAGACAACTCTCCCCCCTATGAAATTAGAGCAATGTCTTCATTGCAAAAAGTAAAGAGCTATAAAGTAGAGTTGAGAAAGACATCCATGAAGTGCTGCATTCGGTGCAAAACAGAAAAGCGAAACAACCTGGAAAGAACTAGAAACAAAGGAAACAAAATGGTTAGCTGATCACACACTCACACGAAAGGAAATAAAAACAGCAAATGTACCTCAATAGTGACTTGACTAATTTCTTAGAGAGCTTAAGCTTTCTGTAAGCAGATTGCTTAGTTGTGACAAACCAGATCGATGACCAGATCGATCTTGTTCTGTCCAAACATAAACTCTCTGGTGAATAACACTAGGTAGAGATCAAGGGTAATCTAGTTCCCTAACTGAGCATTGTGTGCGGAATATGGCGGACTTAGTAAGTACACTTATTTAGAAAACCTTTGTAAATATTAACCAAATATTTAACAGATCGATTAAAAATGCAATTTGAATGAGTGTTCAGGTTAGTGAGTAAAACAACTGAAATTTAAAAAGCAAAAAGTAAATAACACAGTTGTTTTTACGTGGTCGGGAAAAACCCTACGTCTACGGTCCAATCCAAATTGGATTAGATATCCACTACTAGGATACTCTTCTTATTTATACTCTCTGAGAACGAGCCACAAGTTTCAAGAACAATCTGTTTGAAACTTATGCACGAATAAGGGTCGTGTCCCTCTAACACTTACAGAAAACTTCTGTAACTGGATTTCTTCACGTCAATCCACTAGAAAACTACTAGCTAGCGAAGATCTCCTTCCTTCTTCTCAATAAGACATACTTGAATCGAGTTGGTGTGATTTCGATCAAAAATGGCTTAGAACACGATCTGGTGAGTAGAAATCTTCTTGAATGAATGCTTCGAAGAGTGAGATGATTTCTGAGCAAAGTAACAACTTGTTGATCATAGATAACAGTCTTGTACTCCTCCAGTCTTGGTTCCAAGCTTTTATATGTGTAGAATTTGAAATTCTAACCGTTTGGGCTTGATTGGTTTGGAGTAAATGTGAGTTACCAATCAAGTATTGTGAATCTCTAAATTATCTCCTCTTGCCTTTGAAAAGGTTGACTAAATCTTCAATAAATATGGAAAGAAGATCCTTGATAGGTACTACTTTCCTTCTTCACTTGTAGATTGATTCTCCTTCAATCTAGGTAAATTCGAATGATGTGGCAATGAGTTTGGGACTCTTCATCAGTTAATGTGATCAAAAAAGCGATTGCCAATTAACTAGTGTGTGATCTGATATCATCTGGTTTATCTCCAAACAACGTTCTGGTCACACTAGATTGATATAGATATGGTCAGCAATCGATCTGGTCTCCAAGGAATATGCTTCAAAGCATGGTAGAATCTTCTGTGAATGTTTAGTTAAGGACAGATCGAGTGACCATCTGAGAGATCATCTGCTTGCTTCAATTTGCTGTTCATCTGGTCCACGAACGAAAGAAAACAGAATGACTTCTATAGGATGAGATCCTTTACATGTCAATTCATTTTCTAATCAGGGCTAAGATCGTGTTCTCTATCAGATTCTCTTTATACTCTAGTGATCCGGTACATGTATGACAGATTGATACTTAGCAAGACAGAATAAACTCTAAGTGTGTTTCGAGAGAACATCATCAAACCTTAAATATTGTGGGGTTCCCAACAATTTCCTCCTTTTTGATGATGTCGAAACCACACTTTACAATATAACCCTAAATAAAACATTTAAGAGTGATCTGGTTTTAAATAGCCAGAAGGGTTAGCAGACAATGAGTGTTTGTCTTCAGAAAATCCACATATATATATTTGATTGAGAATGAGTGGATTACATGAAGGTAGAGAAAATACATATAGTAACGGTAAGACAACAGATGGAATAAAAAGATAAGAAGAATCTATGAGAACCATCTGGCAGCTCCTTTCTTCATTTTCTCTCACTGAGCGTCAGATGTGAGCTGTATGCTTCCGTAGATTCCATCTCTTACCCTGGCATAGTTAGGATCATGGTTATCGATCTTGTAACCCTTGATCTTAGCCAGCTGGTTGATGTAGTTCAAGATATATGTCTTATTCGGTATGTTGCTCCCTGGAATCATTGGACATGTCATATACTCCTTTGCAGGTGCCTTCATTTGAATTTTAGCATCCGTGGCAGCCAATCTGATCCTCTGTATCAACTCTTTGTCTCCAAAATTGTCCATATATATGATGAAATCTTCATCTGGTGTGGACTCTAAGTAGATAGGTTCCTTCAGAAAGTACCTATTCATTATAAATCCTTACTTGACCAGCTCCCAGTCCTTTTGGTCACCTTCTGGTACTCAAATGTCTTTGGGTGTCTTCTTCTGGAGAGTGAGATTCCACGTAGTGAACCCTTTCTTCTTTCTTTTCTTGGACTGTGTAGTGGACTGTGATGATTGTTGCTGAGAACATTCTGATGAGGGCGGTGAGGAGAAGGTCGTCTGGTAAGATTTTTCTTTTGCTTCTTATGTAGCTAGCTTCTTCTCACGTTCTGCTTGGTCTTTATAAAATTGTGCTCGGAAGATTGGGTCACAAGCTTGCTCTATGCTTACTCCAAACAGCAGCAACTCTGCTATCTGATCTCCTTCATCAATAGGTTTCTTGCCTTTGTCTCGAGCAGCAGCGTGTTGTTGTTGTTGATGTTGACTCTGTTCTGGCTCAATTGTGGGATCCGCCCTTGGTGGAGTTGTGGGCCTCTCCCTTGTCTGTTGAGCTGGTACAGGTTGAGCTCCAGTTTCTGCTCCTTGGCTTGGCTGTTCTGGTTCTGTCACATCCTTGTCAGATCCCTTGCCAACTCATTTTCCTCCCTTATCAGCCTTGGATTTTTCCCCCTTTTCGACATCATCAAAGATAGTCTTGATGAGTGTACGAAGGGATTCTACCTCTACCTTCATGGCCTCCATCTTTTCTTCTGCATCCATTTTAAAGCCTAGCAGCAGGTTTATTGTCTGGTCAGTGGCATCGAGCTTCCTCTCGAGTCTGTTGTTCATTGTTGAGACAGTAGCATCGTAGGTTTGCTGGTGATCTTCCACCTTACTTAGTCTGGTGTTCTGGTTCTCATACTCTGTCGGGTTGGGGTAGAGTAAGGCATCTAGTACACTGACTTGATTGTCCATCATGAGTTCCACAAACTTCTCCATCTCAAAGGCAGCAAGTTTGGCGTGGACATCAAGGGCAGTGGCCTCCTTCACTTCAGCAGTAATGGCAGCAGCTTGGCTCTTTACAGTAGTATCAATTGCTTCATTCTGCTTAGCCATCATGTCAGTTACTAGAGTTTGAACTGTCTATGTTTTCTTTTCAACTGCCTCTACTCGCAGATCAAGCTTCTCCCTAGCTGTTTCTGCAGTTGCTCTGTCGTCGTCCATCTTCTTGTTGAGTTCTTTATTCTGATGTCTCAGCATGCGACGCAAATCTAGATCCATGTCATTGACAGAGTCTTTTTGGTGTTGATTAAAGTCAGTAAGGATCTGTGTTGCTCTCTCTTGTAGAGCATTGCAGGTAGCATTCATGTGATCTTCAACTTGGAGTGTGTGATCAGGTTGTCGATCTGGTAGTTATTGAAGGATTTAGTCTCCCGTTCCAGAATCTCTTCAAGATTGGAGAATGTGACATTGTTCTTCAGTTTCTGAGCTACTCTAGGAGTATAGAGCTCGTTGGTGGGTTCTTAATGAATAGTTTGACCAGCTGGTTCCTCATCTACTGGATCGACATGAATCACTGGTGTCTTCTTTTTCCTTTTCTTGGGCTTTTCTGCCGTTTGAGTGGGTTGTTGTGTTGCTGCATCTTGCATTGGTGGAGGTTGATTTGGCTGGCTAGTGGCACCAGATGTCGTGGGTTGCTCCCTCTGGTCCCCTCATGGACCTCCCATGTCCACATCTTGATCAGCCTCATCGTCTGATCCCTTCACGCTTGAGTAAAAGTCCATTTTATCAGCATAAAATGACTTTGAGGTCAACTTTCAACAATCTGGCCTCATGTTTCATCATTGCCAAAATGAGCTGGTGATATTCAGATCTGACTTCACTAACAGTGTTTGCTTGTATTAGGCTCAGCAAGGTGGCTTCCTCCTTCTTCAGTTCTTCCATCGATCTGGTCTGGAGCAGAGCGTCGAAAATGTAGTATCGTTGTCCTTGACCAGCAAGTAAAACTTGACTCTCTTGGCTGCTCCAAGACTCTCTGGAAGCATATGAATACTTGGAAAGTCTTGAAGCACAAAGTAATCTGCTTCACTTTCCAGTAGGTTAATAACACCTTCTGTTTACTTCTTCTTCTCTTCCTCCTCATCAATTGACTCATCTTCTTCCTCTTCTTCCTCACTAATCCTCTGCATTCTGTCCGATGAGGGTGTTGCTGTTCTGGTAGAGGAGAAGTCCTTGTTGATTAGTGTATGTGTCCTGTTGATTAGTGTCTGTGTCCTGTTGAGCTTCCTCAGTCTGTTGTGGACTGACTCGATCTAGTAGAGAAATCTCTGGCTCTGGTTGATGAGTGTCTATGTCCTGTTGAGCTTCTTCAGTGGGTGGTGGAGAGTCATGAACTTTCCTCAATCTTCGCCTCTTCTGCTTTGGCTGGTGAGATTTCTCCTTCTGTTTTCTCCCTTGATGCATTTTCCTGATGAGTTTTCTCCTTCTGCACCTTTTCCCTTGATGCATTTTCCTTCTGTTTCTCTAGGGTTCTGGTTGGTGGTATCTAGATTGGATTTGAACCACCCATCTCCAGTAGTGCAACGTGGTGCACTTCATCTGTAACCTTGTTAAACAAGGCTGGAGTGAGTCCCAAGGACATCTCTATCTGGTGCTGGTCTTTAGGATGTTGAATTCCGTGGTATCCTCCCATATGAAGAACTTTTCTACCATGAAGCTAATTTTGGTAGAATGCCTTAAGTTCCTTCTCACCTCCATAGAGACTGTTGGTCCCGAAAGAGTAGGGTTTGGTGTATGGGGGGGGGGGGAATACACCAAATACAAACTTTTCAGTTTACCTAACAAAATTTAGAGAGATTTAAGCTTTCTGAAGAACAGATTGCTATTTGCGATAGAACAGATTGATAACCAGATATCGACCTCGTTCTGTCCAAGCAGAATCTCTTGAGTGAGTAACACAAGGAAGAGAACAAGAGTGATCTTATTCTCTAGCAGAGCGTTGTGTGCGGAATAATGGTGGACTTTGTTGGTGCTCTTTGTTTAGAAAACCATTACAAAAATTTAACCAAGTATTTAGCAGATTACTTAAGAATGCAGTTTTGAATGAAAGTGAATGTTAGTGAATAAAACAACTGAAATAAAAGATGCAGAAAGTAAATAACACAGTTGTTTTTACGTGGTTCGGGAAACAACTGAAGATCTCCTTCCTTCCTTCTCGATAAGGCAGACTTGAATCGAGTAGATGTGATTTTGATCACGAACAACTTAGAACAGGATCTGGTGGTTTGAAATCTCCTCGAATAAATGCTTCGTAAGATGAGTTGATTTATGAGTAGAGTAATAACTTGTTGATCGTAGATTTTCACTCGTCTGTGCTTCTAGTCTTTGTTCCAAGCTTTTATGGGTGTAGAATTTGAAATTCTAACTGTTGAGCTTGATTGGTTCGAAGTAAGTATGATTTACCGATCAAGGATATTGAATCCCTAAGTTATTTCCTCTTACCTTTTGAAAGATTTTGACAGAATCTTCTAAGTATGGTAAGCAGATCATTTGACAGATACTAGTTTCCTTTTTCTTGTCTTGATTGATTCTCTTCCTTTCGATGGTATGAATGACATAACACATGTTTTGGGATTCACCAACATATAGTCGAACACGATCTGGTCGAAGATGATCTGTTCGAAGACGATCTGATCTGTTCGAAGTCGAAATGTTTGAAGACGATCTGTTCGAAGACGATCTGTTCAAAGGCGATTTGTTCGAAAGCGATCTGTTCGAAGACAATCTGTTCGAAGGCGATCTGTTCGAAGACGATCTGTTCGAAGATGATCTGGTCGAACACGATCTTGGTTGAATACGATCTGGTCTAACACGATCTGGTCGAAACATGGTCTGGTTGAATACGATCTGGTCGAACATGGTCTGGTCGAAGAATATCTAGTCAAACAGAAACTATGCCTTAGAGCATGGTTGATTCTTCTGACTGTTCTGGTAAGAACTGATGATAATTCTGATGAATCTTTCTGCTTGCTTCTGTCTATTTATCTATCTGGTCCTTAAAACTAAGAAATGACTGAATGACTTCTATAGGATAAAATATCATTTTACAAGTTGAGTCATATCATAGATAGGACTAGGATCAGTTCTCTTATCTAAAACACTTTATGTTTTAGTGATCTGGTACACATACAACAAATTGAGGTCAAATAGAACATGATAAAATCTAAGTGTGTTTTTCGAGAGAACATCATCAAAACTAATTATTGTGGAGTTCCCAACAATTTCCCCCTTTTTGATGATGTCGAAACCACACTCTACAAAATAACCTTAAGTAAGGCACTAACAAGATCTGGTTTTTTAGACAACCAGAAGGGTTAGTAGATTGTTATTTAGTTCATATAACAATCAAGTGTAAAATAAAAGTTTCTGGACAATGAGACTTTGTGTTCAGAAAAATTCCACATATATAAAATAAGTTTCGATGATTACAAGTGGAAAACAAAAGAAAGACAAAAGTCAAAACAGAAGAAGCAAGTGATTAAAGATAAAATCATTTAAGAGAACCATCTGGCTGCTCCTCCTTTCTTCATCTTCTCTCGTTGAGCGTCAAAAACTAGTTGAATGCTTTCATATATTCCATCTCTCACTCTGGCATAATTGGGATCGTGATTGTCGATCTTGTATCCTTCAAATTTGGCCAGCTGATTGATGTAATTCAAAATATATGTCTTGTCTGGAATGTTGCTTTCTGGAATCGTCGGGTACACCATGTACTCCTTTTCAGGAGCTTTAATTCTGATTTTAGCATCTGAGGCGGCCGTTCTGATTCGTTGTATCAGATGTTTGTCGCTAAAGTTCTCCAGATATCTATTGAAATCATCATCTGGTGTGGATTCAGAATAGGTAGGTTCTTTTAGGAAGTACCTATTCAGAATAAATCCTTGTTCAACTTTCTCTCAGTCGTTCTGGTCATCACCTGGGACCCACGTATCAGTTGGTGTTTGTTGGTCCCGAAAGAGCAAGGTTTGGTGTATGGGGGGGGGGGGATACACCAAATGCAAACTTTTCAGTTTACTTGACTATTTCAATCAGAGAGATGTGAGCTTTCTGAATTACAGATTGCTCTAGATGATAGAACAATATGATTTTCTAATCAATTAAGTTCTATCCAAGTAAGATCTCTCACGTGAGATATACAAGGCAGAAAGTAAGTGTGAACTTAATTTCCAGCAATGTATTGTGTGCGGAATAATGGTGGACTTAGTCGGTGCTCTTGTTAAGAAAATCTTTTAGAAAACTTAATCGAGTTTTTAGGAGATAGATTAAGAATGCAGATTTGAATGAGTATGATAGATGCAGAATAAAAACAACTGAATATAAAATGCAGAATTTAAATGGCACAGTTATTTTTATGTGGTTCGGGAAACCCCCTACGTCCACGGTCTAATCCAAACTGGATTAGATATCCACTACTAGGATACTCTTCTTATTTAACCTCGCTGAGAACGAGCCACAAGTTCCAAGTACAAACTAACTGAAACTTATGCACGAATAAGGGTCGTGTCCCTTTACAACTTACAGAAAACTACTGTAAACAGGTTATCTTCACGTTAATCCACTAGAAAACTACTAGCTAGTAAAGATCTCCTTCTTCTCTCGATAAGACAGACTTGAATCGAGGTGTGATTGCGATCACGAACGGTTTGAAGCTTTTGTCTGATTTGGAGATAGAATGCTTGAGAATGTTTCTACAGTATAGCGCTTGCGTATATTTTCAGACTTTGAAACTTCAAACATATATAGGCTCTGAATTTGAAATTCTAGCCGTTTGTTGATTGACATGATTTGATTTGTGGATTGTCAATCAATTATATCTCTTCTTTCCTTGTAGAGTTGTTGATTGAATCTTCTATGATTGGTAAGCAGATCATCTGTGATTGCTTTCCTTCTCCATGTCAATCAGTGATTCAATTTCCAAATCTTCAATGGAAAGTCTTTAATGCTTCATCGACAGGTTTGGTTCTGCTCTTTCTGGTTTGCTTCTAACCTTCTGGTTGTGTCCTCTCTGGTCTAGTGTCTTTCTGGTTGAATATTGACTTAGACACTTTCTGGTTGAGGTACTTTCTGGTAGAGCATTCGTTAGCCACTTTCTGTTCGAGGCATCTTCCATCTTTCTGGCTGAAGCTTTTCTGGTTCAACTTTTTGTTAAAGTTGACTAGCTTCATTTTCTGTTTAAGACTCTCTGGTTTAGCATTCTGTCTTGAGACTTGCTGGTTTTGAGTCTTTCTGGTTTAGCATTTTCTGTTGAAGTTGTCTTGCTCCAGCCTTCTGTTTGAGACTGGCTGGTTTTGATTTCTGACCGAGACAACTTCTATCTTTCTGGTTGAACGAGCTTCGACTATCTGGTTTGCTGAAACCAAAAAGAAAAGGTACAGAACATGTATAATACCAAGTGTGTTTTGTAAGAGCATCATCAAAACTCAGAATATTTTATGGGGTTCCCAACAGTGTTTGTTTCTTCAGAGATAGATTCCATGAGAAGGGCTTTTTCTTCTTTTTCTTGGACTGAGTCGTGGATTGGGAAGATGGCTGTTGAGAGCGTTCTGATGAGGGTAGCGAGGAGAAGGTTGTTTGATAAGATTTTTTCCTTTGCTTCTTGAGTAGCTATTTTCTTCTCCCTCTCTGCTTGTTCCTTGTAGAATTGAGCTCTGAATAAAGGATCACAAGCCTGCTCCATGTTGACTCCAAATAATAGCAGTTATGCTATTTGATCTCCTTTATCTATGGGCTTTTTGCCTTTGTCACGAAATTGAGTTTGTGTACCAGATTGAGTCTGTTTTGGTTCAAGGGTGGGATCTGGCCTTGGTGGTGTAGGGCTTCTCCTTCACTGATTGAACCGGAACAGCAGATGGTGTTTCCGCTTCTGCTCCTACTTCATCTGGTTCTGTCATCAAGTTCTTTTCTTTACTCACGCCCTTGCCATCTGTGGAGATTTCCCCCTTTTCGACATCATCAAACAAAGACTTGATGAGTGTGCGAAGAGAGTCAATTACCTCCTTCATCTGCTCCATCTTTTCTTCAGCATCAGACTTGAAACCGAGTAGTAGATTTACCGTCTGGTCAGATGCATTCAATTTTTGCTCAAGTCTGCTATTCATAGTTGCAAGAGTTCTGTCATATGTTTCCTGGAGCTCTTCCACGGCAGTTATGCGAGTGCTCTCATGCTCAAATTCTTCAGGAGTTGGATAAAGAAGATCATCCAGGACATCCATCTGATGTTGTTTCATTATCTCCACGAATTTCTCTTTTTCGAAGATAGCTAGTTGTGAGTGAATAGATAGAGTGGCTGCTTCTTTTACCTCAGCAGTGATCAGATCAGCTTTATGTGTAACGGCAGCCTCGATGGTCTCCTTCTGTGTGGCTAGAAGGTCAGCTACCAATGTGGTTGCTTTCTGAGCTTGCTGTTCCACTGCTTCTAATCTGATTGTGAGCTTTTCTTGTTCTCATTCGGTGGCAATTCGATCATCATCAATCTTTTTGTCGAGCTCCTTCTGAATAGTCTGGAGCTTTCTCCTGATGTCTAGATCCATGTCATTGATATAATCTTTTTGATGTTGATTGAAGTCAGTGAGAATTTGAGTGGCTTTGTTTTGAAGCGTGTTGCAAATGTCGTTCAGCTGGTCTTCAACTCGAAGAGTGATCAGATTGTCGATCTGATAATTATTGAAGGATTTGGTCTCCCTTTCCAATAGTTCCTCCATCTCATAGAAATGAACGTTTTTCTTCAGTTTCTGGGCTACCCCTGGAGTGTACAGCTCGTTGCTGGGTTCCCCATCAATGGCAGACCCCACTGGGGTGTCGTCAAGTGGATCAAGATTAATGACAGGGATCTTCTTAGACTTCTTTGTTGGTATTTCTGCCTCTTTTACTGGTGATGGAGTTTGTTGATCTGGTTGACTGGTAAACTGAGGCTGTGCAGATTCCTCCATCTGGACATCTGGATTGGTTTCTGTAGGAACCATAATATTTCATATGGTCCATATGCCCGTGACCAATTCCGGATACCAAACGAACACATGCAAAAATCATTGTGCCTATTGCATGAAGATTCGAATCTTACTAGCAAATCCGGCAATGAGAGACTCCAGAGTGATCTTCCGACTTGTTCCCACGGTGAAACTTGACGTTGGGTGGCAACGATCCTCAAGCTTCCTCTCTTTGTGATTGTCGACGTCCCTCTCTCTCTTTTCCCTCTCACAGATTTTGTGCCCTCCTTTCTTGCGTGAGTGAATAGTCAGTATTAGGGTTAGGGCTTAAGCTACTATTAATACTATGTATTAATAATAAGCCCATCATCCTAATTAAATCACACAAGGGCCCATTAGTGAGAGATAGAGATAGGGCCGAAAATAACAATAGAGCTTAGGCCTTTATTGGGCCAAGCGGGGATCTACTAGCTCGAATAAAGTTGGGCCTCCTGGTGTTCGATTTTCTTATTCAGTATTAATTTATTTCCACTAGAAAATTAATACTGAATTACCTCTTTATTCTTTAGGTGAGTCTGGGCTAGCATTAGACTTAATTAATCTCCGTGTTTAAGATATCTAATACCCATTAATTAATTAATCCCTCTGACGATCAATTAATTAATTAATTAGTCATTCAATAATAAATGACACCTCGAGTGCTACCACTTAAACTTATTATCGTATCGGAACTAATTCCACCTGCAGGGTTTAATACGATAAACTTATTAAGTTCCTCGAGAGGATATTATCATCCTGTTATCAGCAGGACACGGATCCTTATTGTAATCGCATGTCAAATAATAATTGCTATCACCCAAAATATCGAGTATATTGAGCTTCAATAGAACTCTCACCCTTGATAAATCAAAGCAATAGTCAATTAATTATTCACACTGATTAATTCAATTAAGGTTAAGACTATTTAAGTCACCGAGATCTTGATTCTTAATTAGTCAGAATATAAGAATACATCTCATTGTGATCCTGTTCAATACACGAAGGTACTAGCATAAATAAATAGATAAGACAAACTATTTATCCATTTATGCTACAATCTAAACCAACAACTCGCCCATAGTTGCCTCGATTGTGAACTCAATTTATATCTCAACTTTGTCCAATTATATGATCTTCTGTGATCTACAACACACCATATAATCTATAGTATGAGTTAAAATGGACTTTTAATTGGATTATGCAATAACAATATTTCAGATAGAAGAAACGCAGTGAACTAAGGAATCCATGTATACAAGCATAAAGTCTTGCTTTCAGTATACAACCCTTCAATTCTCCCACTTATACTAAAGCAAACTTTTAGTATACAATGTGACTGATAAACTGATAATATTCTCTAGCTATTACAACATCTCCCACTTATACGAAAGTTTAATTTAGTATTGGAAGATCACAAACTCCAAGGCCTTCAACATGCTTGTTGAACAGCACACCAGGAAGACTCTTCGTGAAGGGATCAGCCAGATTATCAACTCCCGCAATATGCAGCAATGCAACATCACCATGCTTGACCACAGACCGAATGTAATGATACTTGCCATCAATGTGTTTCATGGATTGATGACATCTTGGATCCTTGCTATTCGCAATAGCAGCCTCATTATCACAATAAATTTTAATACATTTCGGCAAACTAGGAAACACATCAATCTCAGCTAAGAAGTTCCGGAGCCATACAGCCTCTTTAGCAGCTTCACAAGTAGCTACATACTCAGCTTCCATGGTAGATAGTGAATTGCATTTCTGCTTTACACTTCTCCACACAATGGCTCCACCTCCAAACATGAACACATAGCCAGTAGTAGACCGCCTCTTGTCCTTATCGCCTTGATAATCGGCGTCTACATACCCTACTGGTGTCAGATCATCAGACTGGTAAACTAGCGCATACTCCTTAGTCCGTTTAAGGTACTTGAGTATGTGCTTTACAGCAGTCCAATGAGCTTGACCTGGATTCGCCTGATATCGAGCCACAATGCCAACGGCAAAACAGATATCGGGCCTGGTACATTGCATTGCATACATGAGACTTCCTACAGCCGAAGCGTAAGGAACTGTCTTCATGCTCGCTATCTGCTCAGGTGTTGTGGGACACAAGGCCTTAGATAGCGGAACACCATGTCTGAAAGGTAGAAAACCTTTCTTGGCATTCTGCATGCTGAACCGCGCCATCACAGTATCAATGTAGGCTGTTTGAGACAAACTCAACATTCTCTTAGATCGGTCACGACCAATCTTTATTCCGAGAATATACGCTGCCTCTCCCAAATCCTTCATTTGAAACTGTTGGGATAACCACTCCTTAATGCCAGACAATACATTCACGTTATCACTAATGAGAAGTATGTCGTCCACATAGAGTATAAGGAATACCAAACTCCCATCGAGACAGACCCTATAAACGCAGCTATCTTTGACACACTGTACAAAACCATAAGTTTTGACCACGTCATCGAAACGTTTATTCCAGGATCGTGAAGCTTCCTTAAGTCCATAAATGGACTTTTTAAGCTTCCAAACTAGGTGCTCTTCACCTTCCTTGATGAACCCTTCCGGTTGTAGCATATAGATATCTCTATCTTCCTCAAGATACCCATTTAAGAATGCGGTCTTGACATCCATTTGCCACACCTCAAGGTTCATATGGGCAACCATGGACAAGAGAGCTCGGATAGACTTAAGCATGGCTACTGGCGAAAAAGTTTCCTCATAATCGATACCAGGTCGTTGAGTATAACCCTTCGCCACTAGTCTCGCTTTGAAGGCCGTAACCTTCCCGTCTGGCCCTCTCTTGCGTTTGTATACCCATTTGCAACCAATAGCCCTCAGGAAGCAAACATTTCTCGTATACATCCATGGCAGTTATGGATTCAAACTCTGAAACCATACATGCCTCCCACTCAAGAGCATCTGAATCTGCTAGTGCTTCGGAGTAAGTCCAGGGATCTTCTTCGATAAGCCCATCATCAATTGAATCCGTAGATTCATTGACAAATGCATATCGACTGGGCGGTATACCCTTTGTTGCCCTCTAACTACGTCGTGGCACTATTGCAGACTCAGTATCGATAGCCTGTGCATTTTCTGATGAGACTGGAAGTACTACATCTTGCACAGTGGGTTGAGTTGGCTGACTTGTCGTGCCAACCTCTTTGACCTCACCAAGGATAATTTCACTTCTACTTTAATGATTATTTATATAGTCCTCTTCCAAGAATCTCGCGTTAGTGTTAATAACGACTTTCTGATCCTTAGGACAATAAAAGTAACCACCTTTCGTTCCTCTAGGATATCCTATAAACAGCCTTACTTCAGTCCTAGAGCTCAACTTATCGGCATCTTTGTTCAGCACATGTGCTGGACTGCCCCAAACCCGGATGTGGTTAAGAGAAGGCTTGCGCCCTGACCACAGCTCGGACGGGGTCTTAGTAACCGACTTAGAAGGCACTAAGTTAAGAATTTAACCTGCTGTTTCTAAGGCATATCCCCAAAACGAAATAGGCAAAGTAGCGAAACTCATCATCGAACGAACCATTTCTAGGAGAGTCCTATTTCTTCTCTCTGCCACACCATTCTGTTGGGGTGTACCCGGTGTAGTCAACTGAGATGTAATCCCAGATTCTGACAAGTATGCTCGAAACTCGTTGCTGAGGTATTCGCCACCGCGGTCAGATCGCAATGACTTGATACTTTTACCATGTCTTTTCTCTACTTCCACCTTGAATGTTTGAAACTTGTCAAAACATTCAGACTTGTAGCGTAACAGGTAAATGTACCCATACCTTGAGTAATCGTCAATGAAAGTGACAAAATACTCGTACCCTCCACGAGCTTGAGTGGACATAGGTCCGCACAAGTCAGAGTGAACCAGTTCCAACACTTCTTTGGCCCTATACCCCTTGGCCTTAAAAGGCCGAGTAGTCATCTTTCCCTCTAAGCAGGATTCGCAGACTGGGATTGGTTCTACTTGAAGAGACTCCAAGATGCCATCGGAAACCAGTCTTTGGATCCTCCTTAGATTGATGTGACCCAACCTTAGGTGCCAAAGAAGAGTTTGGTTCTCAAGAGAAGTTTTTCTCTTCTTTTTGTTTGTAGTCAAAGTATAAGCAGATGAAGAATAATCAAATTGACATGTAATAGTATAGAGAGAATCAACTACACTTTTAAATAAAACTTGACCATCTTTCATGAATATTGCACTGTCTTCTAAAAGAACAGAATATCCATACTTGCGTAATTAAATGGTAGAAATCAAGTTTTTCCAAAAATCCGGAACAAAAAGTACGTCTCTCAAAACTAATACATAACCATCAATAGATAAATGCACATCTCCAATAGAAACAACAGGTAAGCTTGCTTCATTTCCCATGGAGAGTGCTAGCTCGCCTCTACTGAGCTCCCTTGTCCGCAGGAACCCCTGCAAGGTTTAACAAACATGGTCAGTTGTGCCCGAGTCAACAACCCATAAAAGGGAAGACCTCGAAACTGAGTATGTTTCTGTTACTAGAGCAGTAGAAATACCTTGAGCTTTCTTCATCAGGGGACAGTCAGACTTCCAATGTCCTACTTGCTGACACTTGAAGCATTTCCCTTTCCCTTTTGGCTTGCCAACGCCTCCGGACGGGCCTAGCTTCTTGTTGCTCCCACCCTTTGCTTGGCCTTTCTTGCCATATGGCCCTTTCTGCTTCTTCCCACCTTTCGATGCAAAGCTAGGACCTTTGGCAGTAGCCAATGCCTGTGGACTCTTTCCCATGACTCCCTCCACAGCAACAAGTTCATTGAGCAGTTCATTTAGAGTGAACTTTTTCTTGCCCATTACTGCATTGAGACGGAAGTTCTCATAGGACTTAGGCAGAGTGTGGAGGACCATGTCAACCTTAATATCATCCTCGATACCTCCACCGAGCACGTCCAGCTCATTGAAATGATTAATCATTCCAAGCACGTGCTCGCGCACAGACGAACCTTCCGTCATCCTTGAAGACATGAGTTTCCTCATGAGTTCAAAACGGACTGACCGGTCCGATTCTCCAAAGAGCTCCTCAAGGTTCTCCATGATTGCAGCCGCAGTCTCCATAGACTAATGTTGCAGCTGCAACGCGGACGACATAGTGGTCATAATATAAGCTTTCGCCATATTATTCGCCCTATGCCACCGCTTGTGAACCTCCCTTTGCTCTTCGGAAGACCGATTAGTAAGGTTTGAGGGAGCAGGAGTAGTAAGTACAAACTTATACTCCTCCGCGTCTAGAACAAATCCCAAATTGTGCTTCCATTCCATAAAGTTTGGATCGGTAAGCGGCTTTGCAGATAAAACATTCAAAAGGGGAGTAACAGTCATATCTGAAATAAACAACCAAGCGCACATTAGAAAACACGTTACTCCATAAAGATTCATAGCAATAATATTGTAACCTTTGGATAAAACAATATTATTGAAACCTCCGTTAGCCCATCCGAGTTACATGCAAGCCACGTTTGTGTGGACGTTTACATGTTCCTCTTTTGACCAGACACCCAGTCTTTGATTTCATTCTCTTGTCAAATTAATCCTTATGACAAATGAAACCAATAAACGGACCTTTACTAGACCACGCAACTTCGAGAAGGGACTCCGTTGGGGAGTTGTACTCGAAATTAATTCCTAAGCTATGACCATAGTTTAGTCAACAATTTGACTATCTTTTATTTTAACCCCTCCTAGAATAATCCATGGAAAACTAACCCATGCAAGCCACGTTCGTGTGGAAGTTTACACAAGAAGCTCCCACTATTCATAAGGTTAAAATAATTACTTTAATCTTTCCAGAATAACTCGCAGAAATTAATACATGCAAGTCACGATAGTGTGAACGTTTACATGCAAAACTCCCACTTATTCCAAAATTAAAGCGTTTTAAATGAGAAGTTTAACCAACAAAAACTGCAAATTGATAACGAATGCAAGCCACGTTCGGGTGGACGTTTACACTAATTATCAATCTACTTCGCCTTAAACCAACTATGGAGGCCTTTGTCAATTTTAATAAAATTGAATTTTCCGCTTAGTCTTTTACTCCAAAGGTTTACAGGTTAATCACGTTGACACGGAAAACCTAAGCATGCAGTCTAGAACACATGTAATAAAACATGCTCGCTTGAAATTCTAAAAACGTGCTTAGTGAAAACGTGATAACACCTAGCATGATATTCTATGCGCATATATATACACATAAAGCAAATAAGTCATGCTCATCACACCTTAACGGTGATAAAATCCACGACATGCAAACAACGATAAATATAACAAAATAAAGTCGTCTTGTCGCGGAAACTGGAACCTGTTCGTCCCTGCCTACTTTATTACAGAGTAAACGAAAGAAATTCTAATCTATTACAAAAAGAAATTTTCGTCTTTTGGCAAATTCTCGTGGTCTTCGACAAACTCCCGCTTCGATCAACGGGGGTCTCACTGCCCGGTCAGCGAGTCGGGGGGTCAAGGGGGGCGAAATGGATAAAATGGATTATCCGTATGCCCGGTCAACGGATAAAATGGATTTCTTTTCAAGCGTACCACGAGCACACGCGGTTCATCGTGTTGGCAGCGTCCGCTTCGGCGTTCAGGCTGCTAATCAGCCAGTCGACGGAACCCTAGCGGGACTGCTAGGGTTTAGCAGATGTCAAGGGCTGGGGGCGCCGCCTTGGTGGTGCGGAAACCCTAACCCTAGTGCATTCTCTTCGGCTAATGGTTGGCGGCAGTGGCGGCAGTCCATGGAGGCAGCAGAAATTCACGGCTGTTGCGGCGAAAGTTGGTGGGGCGAAGGGGGCGCGAATCAAGATCCCTGTCATTAATCTTAACCAGCAAGTAAAATTTAACACGCTTAGCTGCTCCTAGACTCTCTGGTAGAAGATGAATACCCAGAAAATCCTGTAAGACAGAATGATCTGCTTCACTCTCCGGCAAATTAATGACGCCCTCTGCTTGGCGTTTATTCTCTTCTTCTTAATCAGCAGATTCTGCCTCCTCTTCATCCTCCTCACTAATTCTTTGCATTCTGTTCGGTGAGGGTGTGGCTGTTCTGGCCGGAGAAAAGTCTTTCTCCTGATGTGGGTTGTAACTAGATTCAGGTTCAACAAAGACTGGTTCTGTTTGTTGAGCTTCTGGAAGTTCTGTCTCAGCCTGCTTTGAGCTAGCTTGTTCTGTTTCTGGTTGTAGTATATCAGCAAGTTCTTGTGGTAATTCTGCCATTGGTGGTGGAGAATCTTGAACCTTTCTTAGTTTACGCCTCTTCTGCTTAGGCTGAGATGCGGAGGTTTCTGTGTCAATAGAACTTCCGTGTTTAGCGGTTGGTTTGCGAGCTGCCTTCTCTTTCTGCACCTTTTCTTTGGGTGCCTTTGCCTTCTTCTTTTCCAGGGCTTTTGTTGGTGGAATCCAAGTTGGGTTCGATCTGCCCATCTCCAACAATGCCGCACGATGTACCTCATCTATAACCTTGTTGAACAAGGCTGGAGCAAGTCCTAAGGACATCTCGATCTGGTGCAGATCCTTAGGAATTGTGAGACGAGTGTTGAAGTTGATGGCATCCTCCCAGACCTGCTGTTTGAAGAATTTCTCCACCATGAAGCTAATCTTGGTAGAATGCCGCAAGTTCCTTCTAACCTACACCGAGACACCACGTCCTCTGTTGTCTTTAGTATATGTAACCAGTTTAGCCTCTTTAGCCATCAAGTCAAACAGAATTCTGCTCCAGTTGACTTTGAGATTTAGGATTACAGCAGTGAGGATCCTGAATTTTTCTGGTGTAACCTGATCATATGAACCGCTATGGTTGAGGAAGATCTTTTGAACCAGTTCAAACATCAATTTGTAGCCTGGTCGAAGTAAGGATCTGTGAAACATTCTTCCTGTGTAGTCAATGGGTATCACCATCATTATTTCCACTGCTGTCTGGAGTTGATCATGAGTTATCTCATCCAACGGCATGCCTTCATCCTTCAACCAATAGGCCTGGTTGATCATTGCAATGGCATTGTAAGTCGTTTTACTTGTCCTATCGCTGATGGGCATCAACACATTGGCTTCGAGACCATCCTTATCATTTTGCTAGGTTAAATAAAATGTGGCTGCTTGTTTTGCCAGATACATGTTGGGATGAGAGGTAACGATGTTACAGAATCCTATAAACACAAAACAAACAAATTCCAGAGAATATATATATAAATATATTCGTCAGTTATGTTGAACAATTACATCCTTTTATCCAGAACTATACCCAGAAAAAGAAAATAAATACGTATAGCCAGATACAGAGCACATAGTCAGATAAAGATGCATAAAATGAAGAACTAAAAAGAAAACCTTTGCAGCGAGTGATTATGGCAAAAATATCTTCGAGTCTTTGAAAACCGTGAGTCTCAAGGACCGCGAAAGGTTCAAGGGAAAGAAACTTCTGAACCTCAGCAACATGTTGTAAGAACAAAGAAGTTTGAGGTGCCATGATCAAAGAAAAACTTTGAAGGAAGTTTGCGGGAGAGAGACAAATCTAGAGATTGCATGCTTAAGTGCTTAAAGATAGTAGTGCTCAGTGCGATGTATGTGTAGATGAATAGTTGAGTACATGAACAGTACTGAGTTCCGCAACGGGAAGAGTGGATGAGCTATATGTATGACGACATATAACTCAGGGTTTACAAAGTATGTTTCAACAAGGTTTAACAAGATGACCATAATCCCACTCAATATTTACATATCAAAAGTAAACTACAGTGTTCATCTCCATTGCCATCTCCCAACTCAACCTGCACGTTTAGAAATACATGCAAGGCATGAGTACATAAAGCACTCAGTGGACACATGCCGAAAATATTTAAAACTTGCTCTTAGAGCTATATTGTTGACTTACCAACTTTAGCATACACAGGGCTTTTAAGAAATAACTTGCATACGCTTCTTAAAACATATATATCTTTTCTTTCTCAAAAAAAAAATAAAAACTGAATATGCATGTCATGTGTCTGCAGACAATTATCTACACGCATGTGTTGAGAGGTAGGCCTCCCTCTCAAACACTCTGACCGGCCAACCCGCTCTGACTCACGATCCAATGTGTACACAAACCTTTACCGGCAGCTCGTCCGGCATAAGGCCGATATCGTAATTCTCTTGTAGATAGGTAAAATGCAACATGCTTAAAATAGGCAAGTCAAACTTCTTTAAACATAACAACATATCAACACAAATAATTCTTTAGTTCGAAAACCCACCTGAATGATTTAATCTATATAATCCAGGGCTTCGTCTCATTCTTTCTTTACTCCTTTTTCTTTCTCAACTGGACCTTACATTAGTAAACCAATTAAGAATAAGAAAACCATACTCTTTTCTATGGAATCATCAATTCATAATTTCGTTCTTCTTCTTATAATTTATTTGATTGTCAACTATTATAACTAGAAGTTCTTCGGCTATTGCATCCTTCTTTTTTTGTGCTATATTAATCACTTATCATATTTATGTTACTACGTCTCTTTTTTTTTTCCAACATATCGTCTTTTCAACAACGTATTTTACTACGTGCTCTTCAATTTCTCTTCCTAATATTTAAGGAAGATTAAACATATTATACCTTAAACACAACATATCATATGAATACACAAACTAACTCTTTCCAACTTTTAATATGAGCTTGGAAAAATTCTAAATAATTTATATATTACTTATTATGCTTCTCAAAGATCATATATCAAGTTAATAGAGGCAAATAAAATAAAATATCCATAGCTCTTTTATCTCTATTTTTCAAAAATTTCACCAACATTCATATTTTGATTTTCATCAAATTTCTTTCTAATCTTATGTTTAAACAAGCTTAATTACATGAATATAAACTTAATTTACGCATAGCATCACAATTATTAACATAAATTTAAACTCAAACCCTAAGGTCATATCTTCATCTAATTCATCTTATTTCTATATACTTTTCACTTTATGCATGATTTAATCATAGAACAACAAGAAACTTCACTAATACTTTCAAATCTCCAATCTTCCTTCATCATGTTTCAAAATCATAATTTATCAAAATTAAAACACATAAGTATGATGGAAGAGTATTATTTACCTTCAATTAACTAAGCTTTATACTTGATGTAACTTGAGATTACACTAATATGCTTGGGATGAGAAAATTTTTTGGTGTAGGGATGGGAGAAGTTTTCGAAAATTATGGGAAGAAGAGGAATTTTTTTTTTTGATGTTTATCATGAATAGTGCAAACTAGATGTTTATATAAATAATAATTAATTTTATTTAGAATTAATTAATTAAGGTGATTATTCATCACTTTTCTACCATCTTCTAGAAAATTAAAGAATTTTCTTTTTCTTTTTATTTTATTTTATTATGGTTATCTCCATAATATGCTAGCATTTTTCTCTAAATCATGCTTAAGTAACACTTAGGTCACTTATCTTCACTAATTACAATTAAGTACCTTTAATTTTAAATCTTCCTATTTTATTTCTTAAGGATGCAAAGCCTTATTAAATTTCTAATTAGCAATTAAGTACTAATTAAAATTTAAGGGTATTACATTCCCTCCCCCTTAACAAAATTTCATCCCGAAATTTAGTACCTTAATTAAATATCTCGGGATACTTCTCGTTCATTCGATCTTCCAATTCCCATGTTGCTTCTTCTGAACCATGATGCTTCCATTGCACTTTTACTAAAGGAATAGATTTATTCCTTAGTTTCTGTTCTTTTCGATCTAAGATACTGTAGTACCCCGAAATACTGTAGCTGTAATTAAATGATAATTAAAGCTTAATTAGGGCATTGCATCCCTAAGAGAATATTTTTATGAGATTAAGAAGAGTTTGAAGAATCTATTATACGATTTAGAAGAAAGAATTATGAATATTTTGTTAAGAAAGAAAATGGAATTTATTAATTCCATATTAGAGATAAAAGAAAGGGGTTGAGATAGAATAAACTCAGATGACGCATGCCCCTCAGAAGAGAAAATTTTTATCTATTAGATAACATAGAAAAATGGAATTAGAAATTCCATTAAGCTTGAAAACAGATAAAAGAAAGAATAAAAATTTATTATTGCAATTTCGATAATAATTTAATTAGTTTTCGGCAGGAATTCAATTTGGGAATTCGACAGCCGTAGCAATATTTATAAATTAAGCCCAATTTTCTAAGATACATAGAAGAGATTATTATGAGGATTTTGTTAGAAAATATTGCTTTAGAAAGGAATTTATGTAATTAAATTCATTCGGTAAGGTAAAACTCGAATAATTCGTTCATCTGAACTCGGAATCGCGAACGGTCTGAACCGGTGGATTCCTTGTGTCGAGATGAGTAATCCAGCATTAAGATCTCGATGCACGAAAATCGAGGAGGTGGGACCTTCTAGAAGCCCCTAGAGCTAAGTGGATAATTATCAAATTATTTAATTAATAAAAAAATCTTATACTTAATATATAAGAAAGCCATCCTTATCATATTTCATCATCTTCCACCTCCTCCTTCCCCTCATTTTCGTGCACCACACTTCCTCCATAGACAAGAAATTTTCTCCTCCATAATTCAAGTTCTAAGTTAAATTTGAGGCTCAATTTCAAGAGATAATCACCTTTGAGGTATTATTCCATCATCTTTACCTCTTTAATTTGTAGAATTTGAAGAGAGGTTGTCTATCTATCCATGATAGGTTATGTTCATAATTCATAAGATATGATGTTGATTTTTATATAAGTTGTAGTAATTAAATAGAACATCATGTTTTAAGTATGATTTTGCAAAGAATTGTTAGAAATGATGAATAATTAGATTTTCCCTAAATCTTCCATAAGAACCCTAATTTAAATTGGTGGAAATTGAATGGAATTGTTTGATTTAAGCATGGATAAGTGTCATTAGGAACTAATAAATATGATTAGAGAAAGAAATTAGAGCAAAAATTCAAACATCTTAAATGTTCATAGTGACCGAAAATTAGGAAGAAATTTTCAATAAGATTTTGATTTTATTTGTGTAATTTGAGATCATAATTGAGTTCAATGGCATGAATAAAGCTTAGAATAATTTATTGGGAATTTTTCATACACTAGAATTTGATTTCTAAAAATCTAAGAATGTATGAAGTTCATGGTTTATATATATGTTGATGGTAATTTGCTTAGGTGATGTTGAATTAGAGTTAATTAGATGATAGTAAGCATAGATAGATCAAGAGATTGAAGAAAGAATTATCATTTCATAAAGAATCATAAAATGCTTGGAGAAGGGGATGATCCAAAGTCATATGTAGAGGAGTTAATTGGATAATTTAATACCATAGTTGTGATGAGGAAATAATATGAAGTATAATGTGAGTTTGTTGGAATTAAAGAGACATGTATGTGGAAGTTAGAATTTTAAGTGTAAAGAAGAATACATACTTCTTAAGAGTAAGATCTTAGATATGAAGTTAAGTATGCAAGTAAGCTTAGAATACATAAGTATGTGTAATTATAAGATGATACGTAATGGAATAGATAAAGGATGCAATGACCCGAAAGAGAGTAAACTGATAGCAATCTAAGTTAAGATAAGAGATTATATAAGATAATGTCTTTCTAATCTACTCCAAATTTATATAATTAAGGTACAAGTGGAGTAAGAAGAAGAGATACAAATCCCAAGAAAGAAGAAGACGAGCCTTCGACTTATATAACATAAGTCAATCAGGTGGGCACATTCTTTTAAAGTATGCATTGTTTTTATGAAACTTGCTATTGCATGTTATTTTGAAAAGATGTGACTTGCATGTTTTAGCATGATTGCATTGCCTATCTACGAGAGAATTACGATATCGGCCCTATGCCGGACGAGCTGCCGGTAAGGGTTTGTGTACACATATGTGACCGTGAGCCGGTGAGCGGATCGGCCGGTCATAGTGTTTGAGAGGGAGGCCTACCTCTCAGCACAAGAAGTGCGTAGATATGGTATGTTTAAAAGATTTTGTCTGCAGACACCAGCATGTTTTACATGTTTTATTTATGTTACAGTTGAGCATGAAAAGTTTCAGTGTTAAAGAAAGCTATTGCAAGTCACAAGAACATGTTTTTTTTAAAGTTGGCAACGTGCCCACTGAGTACACATCGTACTCATGCCTTGCATATTCATTCACATTTGCAGGTTGAGCAGCGGCGATGAAGATGGAGATGAATGCTGGTTATGGGCTTGTTGTCCCTTTGTCTTGACCATATATGTATTTAGTGGTTGAAGTAGTGTTGTTATAATTATGATCATCCACTCTTGTTGTTGAGTAAACTTGAGACCTTGTTGTCTTTAGTGTGAACGTAGCATGTTGATACGTTTGGTTAATCCATGAGACTTACGTTGATTTGTTTCCGTTGCGAACCTTTGTTTGTTGTCAATTGAACGCTTGGTATTTTGATATGGTGTTAACCTTTGTTATCCATTGTGGTACCTTCCTTTGTGAATTAACATGTTCTACGTCTCTTTCGTGGTTGTTTGAGATGCTCGTTGATGGTTTGGGAACTCAAAGTTCATCAATTGTGAGAACTTGAAATTTTCTAGAAACAGGGCAGCCTCTGTTTTTCCCATTTCTGCACGTTTCACTTGTCCGAATTTTCTGAAATTGGTGTCATTTGAAAGATCTTTTCGATACCTTTGCAACGGTTCTCTCGGATCTTAATTCGGAGTTCGTATGAGAAAGTTATGAGCTTTTGAAGTTGATGTGTCCGCCCTGCCCTGTTTTTCGCGAAAGTCATTTTGAGTTCCTTTGTGTTTAAACATCAATTGCTTGAGTTTCTTCCAAGTTAGTTAAGTCATAGCCTAATCTCTTGGCTAAGATAGGGTTAAGAAATTGGGCTGTGACAGATACATTCAGGCTTTTCTTCATAGCTTAAATCTGGTTCAGGAACTATTTCTTCTTGATGGACAATGTGTTTTGGATCAAACACATATTTTCGCAACTGCGACACATGAAACACATTATGTACATTACCAAAATTTGGTGGCAATTCTAACCTGTAAGCTACAGGTCCTACTTTTTCTAATATTTCATATGGTCCAATAAATCTCGGTTTTAGTTTTCCTTTTATACCAAATCGATGCACACCTCTAGTAGGAGAAACTTTTAAGAAAACTTTATCTCCTATTTTGAAACTCAATTCAGTTCGGCGGATATCTACATATCATTTTTGGCGATCTTGAGCTTCTTGAATTCTTCTCTTTATCTGCCGTACGATTTTGACCATTTCTTCTATCGCTTCTGGTCCCAAAACTCTTCTTTCTCCTACGTCATCCCAGTAGAGAGGCGATCTGCATTTCTTACAATAAAGAGCTTCATATGGCGCCATGTTAATTGTCGCTTGATAGCTATTATTATATGCAAACTCTACTAACGGTAAGGCTTGTTCCCATTGTTCGCCTCGATCTAATACTACTGTTCTGAGCATGTCTTCTAGTGTTTGGATCGTTCTTTCTGTTTGACCATCGGTTTGTGGATGAAAAGCTGTGCTAAAATTCAAGCGCGTTCCCAACTCTTCTTGAAAGCTCGTCCAAAATCGAGAAGTAAATTTGGTATCTCTATCGGACGTAATGGATACAGGCACTCCATGCAGGCGAACTATTTCTCGAACATATATTTGTGCCAGCTTGTTAGCTCCATAATTGGCAGGAATGGGGATGAAATGAGCGCATTTGGTAAGTCGATCGATTATGACCCATATAACTGTATTACCTCGTCTCGACCTAAGTAGGCCAGTTACAAAATCTATGGCTATATGGTCCCATTTCCATTCAGGAATCTCCAAAGGTTGCAGCTTTCCATATGGTCGCTGATGTAATGCCTTGACCTGTTGACAAACTAAACACCGTTCTACGAATGAAGCTATTTCTTGCTTCATTCCAACCCACACAAACTTTTGTTTGAGATCTTGATACATTTTCGTACTTCCCGGATGAGAGGTATAAAGTGAATTATGAGCTTCATCCATAATTTCATTCTTTATTCTCTCATTATTAGGTACACATATCCTATCTCTGAACATGATTGCATTATCCTCCGCTTCATGATAATCTTGCAATTTCTATGTTCTGATTCTCACTCGTAGTTTCTCTAATTGTTCATCTTGTCGTTGGGCTTCTACAATTCTTGTTCTTAAATCAGGTACAACAACAAGAGTTGATATAATACTCTCTGTTGTTTCAGGTGGTAACACCACTTCTATTCTCATTTTATCGAATTCCTTGAGCAATTCTTCTTCCTGAGTGAGAATAGCACTTAATGTACTTTGGCTTTTTCGACTCAATGCGTCAGCCACTACATTTGCTTTTCCCGGATGGTATTTGATTTCACAATAGTAATCCTTAACAAGTTCAAGCCATCTCCTTTGACGCATGTTCAGGTCTCTCTGCTCAAAGAAATACTTTAGGCTTTTATGATCAGAGAAAATTTTACATTTCGATCCATACAAATAATGCCTCCAAATTTTCAGAGCATGAATCACAGCAGCTAATTCTAAGTCATGCGTAGGATAAGTAAGTTCATGTGGTCTCAATTGTCTTGAAGCATATGCAATCACCTTTCCTTCTTGCATGAGGACACATCCTAATCCATTTTTCGATGCATCCGTATAAAGAGTAAATTCTTTATCTGATTCTTGCACCGTCAACACCGGGGCTGAAGTTAATTTACTCTTTAACTCTTGAAAACTATCTTCACATTCTTTAGTCCATTGGAATTTAACTCCTTTCCGAAGTAATTGAGTCACTGGTCTCGCAATCCTAGAAAATCCTTCAATGAACCTTCGATAGTATCCTGTCGTACCTAAGAAACTTCGAATCTCGTTTGGCGTTGTAGGAGATTTCCATTCTTGGACAGCTTGTACTTTTGCAGGATCAACCTTTATTCCTTCTGCTGAAACTATGTGTCCAAGGAAATTTACTTCTCTCATCCAAAACTCACACTTGCTAAATTTAGCATATAACTTCTCAGCTCTCAATGTTTCTAACACAATTCTTAAATTCTCTTCATGCTCCTGTTCATTCCTTGAATACACAAGAATATCATCAATAAATACGAGCACGAATTTATCGAGATAATCATGGAAAACACGATTCATCAAATCCATGAATACTGCTGGAGCATTTGTTAGGCCAAATGGCATCACTACAAATTCGTAGTGACAATATCGTGTTTGAAAAGCAGTCTTAGGTATATCCTCTTGTCGAATTTTCAACTGATGGTAACCTGATCTCAAATCAATCTTAGAGAAAATACTAGCTCCCTTCAATTGATCAAAGAGATCATCTATCCGAGGTAACAGATATTTATTTTTCAAGGTGAGCTTGTTTAATTCTCTATAATCTATACACATTCTTAAGGTACCATCTTTCTTCTTAACAAATAAGACTGGTGCTCCCCAAGGAGAAACACTGGGTCGAATGAACCCTAAGTCCAAAAACTCTTGTAATTGGACTTTCAATTCCTGTAATTCTTTTGGGGCCATTCTATAAGGTGCTTTTGAAATAGGTGCCGCTCCAAGTTCTAGATCAATTGTAAACTCCAATTGTCTATCTTGAGGTAATCCGGGTAATTTTTCTGGAAATACATCTTGATATTCTCTAACTAACGGTACCTCTTCTATCTTCCTCTCTTTCTTATTATCTTCATTTAAATATACCAAATAGACACGAATATCCTTATTCCTCATCAACTTGGATGCTCGTAAGGCTGAAATTATTGGTATATCTCTTTTCTTCATTTCCATACCATAGAAATAGGTAGGTTCTTTTCCTGGAGGTTGAAACGAAATTTCTCGTTGCTCGCACCTAATTGTAGCGTGATTCTCTATCAACCAATCCATTCCCAAAATAATATCTACATCCCACATAGGTAGCAATTTCAAGGATTTTGCTTATAGTTCGAGAAGTCCTAACTTAAATTCTAAGTTAGGGAATATGTGAGAAACTACGGAAGATTTACCCAAGGGAGTTACTACTTTTAAACTTTGATCACTTCTTTCTATCTTAAGTTTAAAAGTATCAACACATGCTGTTGAAATGAAAGAGTGCGAAGCTCCAGTATCGAAAAGAATTTTTATAGGTACATTATTTAAAGTACCCATACCTGTAAGATTCTCAGCACTTTTTCCCAATTGATTTTGGGTTAAAGCAAATGCTCTTTGATACTGTGGTTGTTGCTGCAATAGCTGAGGTGTCTGTTGTAATTGAGCTTGCGGTTGAACACCTTCACTTATAGCCTTCATCTGTAGCACTTGCTTTGACGAACCTTGCTTTCTCCCACTCCCGGACGCATTCTTCTTGTTAGGGCAATTGTTAGAATAGTGACCCACCTGGCCACAAGTGTAACAACTATTGCTGCCCCACTTACAAACTCATGCGTGTGTTCTATTACATCTGGGACATATAGGTATCCCAGTGGCACTTGGAGAAACTTGAGTTAAATTCTGAGATGATGGTTGAAATTGAGTTAGTGTAGCCTGACTCAACTTCTGCCATGGTTTCTTGTTTGGAAAATCTTTCATTTTCCACTTCCTCTTCCCTTTAAATTTTTGGTTTGGAAACGCCGCCTTCGGTGGAATTTGCGTCTGCGATGGTGTTGGAGTGGATTCCATTACTATCTTTTCGGGTTGCATTTCCAATTCCATGTCTAGAGTTCGATTTAACGTCTCAGCATACGATAAAGAGGGTTGGCTTGCTAAAATAACTCTTATTTCTTGACATAACCCTGATCGAAATAATTCTGCCATCTTCTCATCCGTCTCGATTTTATATGGAGCATATCGAGCTAGGCTGTAGAATTCTCGGTCATACTCAGCCACTGACTTCTTCCCTTGCTTCAAATTAGTGAACTTTATTTCTTTCTGCTTCCGATAACTTCGTGTAATATACTTAGCAAACAGTTCCTCCTTGAATTGTTCCCAAGTGAAGCCTTCCAACTGTTCTTGTGTAAGAGTTTTCTGGCGCGCTTCCCACCAGAAATCGGCAGGACCCTTTAACTGAAAAGAGATGCATAAAAGACATTCCAGATCTGAACATTCCAGAAACTTAAAGATTCTTTCTATAGTACGAACCCATTCTTCTGCCTCTGCAGGACTACCTGTTCCGCTAAAAGTGGGAGGGTTTTGACGGAGAAAAAGTTCAGCAATCTTTCGGTTAGGTTGAGGAAGTATAGGTGCAGAAGAATGTTGAGGAGTGTTTTCATTTTCTTGTTCTACTTCTTCAGGTGTAGGGATACGACGTCGAGGTGGCATACTGCAATTACAATTTAATGAGAACAACATATGCAGTATGTATACAATGAATTTGAAAGGAACGCAGGGTTTTTCTCAATAACAAACCGAACTCAATAAAAATATTTTCTCATGTTTGAACAATAGGTTCAAGTAAGGAAGTAACAAAATGTTAATATCACAAGTTCAAGTTTGCATGTCAAAGAAGAAACTTCTTTTAAGGAAGATACAGTTTTATTTATCAAACAAAGTTTTGGTACATAGTAGAGCTCCCACTTATCTATTTCACACTATCTCATACTACATTCTATTTTACTACCTCCTACTATTTACATATGTACATCACCAAACTTTCCCTTGTTCCTTTTCCGTAATAGAGAAATCCTTTCTATCCCTTAATCTATACTTCGTGACACATCATCACTTCCATCTTGCTCCTGGTCGATGTTGATCCTACTGTTTCCGGCACCAATTGTTTCTTCATTAGATTTTAGCTCCTCTTCATCATTCTCAAACTCCGACTCTTCTTCCATGCTGTGTGACTCTGGTGGTGGTGGTCCATAAGAGCGACTAGTAAATGAGAGTGATGGTTCTAATTCAGAGGGATTTGTAATGAAAGACATTTGGCTAATTTGGAGGGGCTGTTGCTTCGTAGTGCCAATACTCGGCAAAAATTCAGGTTCATATTTAAAAGATCTCTTAACTTTCAGTGATCGAGAAGATCCTGCTTCTGACTGTGAAGATTCAAATGGAAGTGGACTCTGGGGTGAAGATGAGATCTCAGATAGAAAATCATCTGGAATGGCTTGAAGTGGAATAGCTTGAAGCGGACTGCCTTGAAGTGGAATGGCTTGAAGTTGTGGTGAAGCAAAGGGTTGATCATACCAATCCAAATCAATAGGAAACATCTCGGAATCTAGATCAGAAAAGTCAGAAGCATTCTGAGAAAGGTCATCATCAAGAAGAATCGGTTGAGATTCTGAAATTATCAATTCATGATCCGAAGGAACGATAGGATCATTAGGCACAACAGAAGTGGGTTCTTCAACAATTGTTTCTAGAACAATGGTTTCTCCAGCCTCTGGATGAGAATTTTCATCTTGGATACGAACATCCGATGAAATAATGGAATGAACGGCTGGAATAAACTCCTCCAAAGAAGGATAAGAACTAAGGGGTGGACTCTGAGTACCTTGATATTGTCTGATGATAACATCGACAAATCCATTAAAATCATCTGGTTCAGCAAGACCTTGATTATCAGCAATAAAATCAAGTGCACGAGAAGCAGCCCATCCTTGCCAATCAACGGGTAAAACATTCACTAATTGAATTATACCATCAAACTCAGTTACCCCAAACTCTCTGACCCGGCACCACATGCTCCGAAATTGCTCCAGAAACTCGATCAAATTTTGTTGTTCTCCTCTTCTAAGCTCGTAAAAACTATTCGTTCTTCCCATGATTGTAAGTCTAGGCCTCTTACTCTTTCGTGGAGTAGTCACGGTTCTCACCATCATATAAAATACAACTTATGTGTTTATACAATAAATTCTTATCTATCGTACTACCTTCTCTTTCTATTCTTCTCAAGATTCATCTAAACTTCACATAGATAAAATAACTGAACTCATATTTTGCACACCTTCCCAAATCGGGTTCTATACATAAACACAACACTTGCATGCTAAAATATAATTCTCAATTTATCTGAAAATGTATTCTAACTTCTTACCCGGTTGAGCTGTAGGAGATGAATTCTGAACACTGAGCTTTTACTAACTCATAGCCCAATTTCTTAACCCTATCTTAGTTAATTAATTAGACCATGACTCGGTTAACTTAAGAAACTCTTGGAAATGAAAGTGAATCTCAGGGATAAACTGAATCAAATTTTCGCAGGAATCTCAGGGCAGATTTGACACCCTAACTTCATAGGTTCATAACTTACTCATCCGGATTCCAAATTGAGATCCGAAGGAACCGTTAGAAAGGTATCGAGAATATCTTTAAAATGGTACCAATTTTGAAAGAATTTGGACAGATGAGACGAACGAAAAAGGGGTCCCAACACGCTGCCCTGTTTCTAGCGAAAATAAAACTCAGGCAATTTATAAACTCAGGTTTCAATTTACCAAAGACAAAACTCAGACAATAAGGATAAATGGTTGAACAAGATGATTCACAAAGGAAAAATACCAACAAGGATTTCATAAGCTAACAAAATATAATGGTACCAAACATTCAGATTAACAGCAAAAGGAAACTGAGTTCCACAACGGGAAGAGTGGATGAGCTATATGTATGACAACATATAACTCAGGGCTTACAAAGTATGTTTCAACAAGGTTTAACAAGATGACCATAATCCCACTCAATATTTACATATCAAAAGTAAACTACAGTGTTCATCTCCATTGCCATCTCCCAACTCAACCTGCACGTTTAGAAATACATGCAGGGCATGAGTACGTAAAGCACTCAGTGGACACATGCCGAAAATATTTAAAACTTGGTCTTAGAACTATATTGTTGACTTGCCAACTTTAGCATACACAGGGCTTTTAAGAAATAACCTGCATACGCTTCTTAAAACATATATATCTTTTCTTTCTAAAAAAAAATAAAAATTGAATATGCATGTCATGTGTCTGCAGACAATTATCTCATATATGTAATACCATATCTACACTCATGTGTTAAGAGGTAGGCCTCCCTCTCAAACACTCTGACCGGCCAACCCGCTCGCTGACTCACGATCCAATGTGTACACAAACCTTTACCGGCAGCTCGTCCGGCATAAGGCCGATATCGTAATTCTCTTGTAGATAGGTAAAATGCAACATGCTTAACATAGGCAAGTCAAACTTCTTTAAACATAAAAACATATCAACAAAACTAATTCTTTAGTTCGAAAGCCCACCTGAATGATTTAATCTATATAATCCAGGGCTATGTCTCCTTCTTTCTTTACTCCTTTTTCTTTCTCAGCTGATCCTTACATTAGTAAAACAATTAAGAATAAGAAAACCATACTCTTTTCTATGGAATCATCAATTCATAATTTCGTTCTTCTTCTTATAATTTATTTGATTGTCAACTATTATAACTAGAAGTTCTTCGGCTATTGCATCCTTCTATTTTTGTGCTATATTAATCACTTATCACATTTATGTTACTACGTCACTTTTTTTTTTCCAACATATCGTCTTTTCAACAACGTATTTTACTACGTGCTCTTCAATTTTCTTCCTAATATTTATGGAAGATTAAACATATTATACCTTAAACACAACATATCATATGAATACACAAACTAACTCTTTCCAACTTTTACATATGAGCTTGGAAAAATTCTAAATAATTTATATATTACTTATTATGCTTCTCAAAGATCATATATCAAGTTAATAGAGGCAAATAAAATAAAATATCCATAGTTCTTTTATCTCTATTTTTCAAAAATTTCACCAACATTCATATTTTGATTTTCATCAAATTTCTTTCTAATCTTATGTTTAAACATGCTTAATTACATGAATATAAACTTAATTTAAGCATAGCATCACAATTATTAACATAAATTTAAACTCAAACCCTAAGGTCATATCTTCATCTAATTCATCTTATTTCTACATACTTTTCACTTTATGCATGATTTAATCATAGAACAACAAGAAACTTCACTAATACTTTCAAATCTCCAATCTTCCTTCATCATGTTTCAAAATCATAATTTATCAAAATTAAAACACATAAGTATGATGGAAGAGTATTATTTACCTTCAATTAACTAAGCTTTATACTTGATGTAACTTGAGATCACACTAATATGCTTGGGATGAGAAAAATTTTTTGTGTAGGGATGGGGGAAGTTTTCGAAAATTATGGGAAGAAGAAGAGGAATTTTTTTTTGATGTTTATCATGAATAGTGCAAACTAGATGTTTATATAAATAATAATTAATTTTATTTAGAATTAATTAATTCAGGTGATTATTCATCACTTTTCTACCATCTTCTAGAAAATTAGAGAATTTTCTTTTCTTTTCATTTTATTTTATTATGGTTATCTCCATAATATGCTAGCATTTTTCTCTAAATCATGCTTAAGTAACACTTATGTCACTTATCTTCACTAATTACAATTAAGTACCTTTAATTTTAAATTTTTCTATTTTATTTCTTAAGGATGCAAAGCCTTATTAAATTTCTAATTAGAAATTAAGTACTAATTAAAATTTAAGGGTATTACAACCATTTGTTGTCACGCCCCGACCTCCGCCCTCCCCGGCAGAGTCCGGCCGCGCGACTAAAAGGATAACTAACTGAAGGATAAAGTGGAACACTGATTACTGAGAGCTTTGACTGAATTGAAAGATCATTTGATAATTGAGTTCAGTTCAACTGAAGATTTAATTTACATAATTGACATCTTCGCCAAACGAAAACTGATGGAGACTCACTCAACGGAAATAAGGATCGACTGAAGTCTACGTGTATGAAGACACGTAGACACCCAAGACTTTAAATAAAGACCGACAAGCCCGCCATAGCATCTCCCATCATCACGTCTCAACCTGCACATTTATAAATACATGCAGGGCTGAGTACAAAAGTACTCAGTAGACACCTTGCCCGAAATCACATTCATACATATATAATTGTCAATGCCGTAAGAGTGACACGTAGGGATTTTGTCTTTTAAAAGCACCTACGTTCACTAAATCCTTTTTGTGAAACCTGATATTTGACTGTACAGTCTCATTTTTCTTTAGTATTCAAGCCATATCTGCCCTTTTCATTTATGGTACCGAGAAGGTGGCCACCTTCTACGGACACCGAACCGGTCGACCACTTCGACGACTCACGGTCCCTTAACCGGCCAACAACTTCGAGGGCTCACGGGTAATTACTTTGTGTACACTAGTTCGAGTAGGGATGCTTACCTACTGGAACCCGAATTCGATTTCATTTATTTAGATCCTTTAACTCCTTCCAGATAGGCATTGATACAAAACATAAATCATTTTCGGCAAGACAATACTTTGAAACATTTCCTCAATTTGAAATCATTTCGAAATCAACATAAATAGCATATGGCACACATAATTTTATAGAGTTAGTGTAATACCCCGCATTTTGAACTCCGACATAAGTGGTGAATTCCTCGAAATTGTCATTATTTCGAAACCAAGTATGTATTTAAATTTGATGACGAGTAACAACTCCGTTATTATTTAACCTAAGATATGTTATTAGTTACTATTATAAATCTTCATTGTTACGATACGTACTAATCGTTATGCGATATCATCATACATTAAGACTCATGGTGTAATATTATAATTTGTACAAATGCTCAATTGCTAAAAATAAGAAGTAAAATTAGTAAGTAGGTGTAATATATAGTTATATATATATATAGGAGGAATATACCCTATAAATGAGGTTGCTGGGTTCGAACCCGCGCCTAACCCAGGGTGGAAGAAACATATGTATACATAATATATACATATACGTAAGGCGCCAGCATGAATCAGAATTTCTAGGAAAAGAAACACGCGTGCAAGGCGTTTAGAGTTCCCATAATCAGGATTAGCGTGTAATTACAGTAATCCCACAGACCACTCTGCCCCCTACTAAACCTAGCCACCAGCGACGCCCCAGCTTCGCCCAATCGCCATGCCTGCAAGTCCAACAGATTAAGCAACCGCATCAGCTTAATCGAGAATGAAGGTTTCAGTCTTCTTTAAAGGGGAAGAACTAAGCTTAAACCCACACCCAAATATCATTTGCACCGAAACGCTGCCAGAATTAAAACTCGAAGAAAAGAACCCGGAGGAGTGCAGTAACAACAGTGGTGTTGCGCGAAAGAGAAGTTAGAGACAGCTTGAGGTAAGAGTTTGAAGCTTTAGCATTTTATGTTCATGCTTCTTAAGACTAGATTTAGGAATGGATTACACATGCAAAACAGCTTTAGAATGAACCTAGCTTGAACTTTGAACTTAAGAACTGATTTCAAACGTAGAAGCTTGGACCATGAATGTAGGAACTACAGTTGAACTTAGAGAGACATGCTCTTACGAAAGAAAATCATGCTTCTATGTATTGCTTAAATAATGTGGATGAAATCAGATGAATATGGATGAACAACCTACCCTAATCTATAATCTGTATAATAAAAGAAGAATAATTAAGAGAAACTTACCTAATGACTAAGGAAGAGGTAGTGCACGGCTGTGGTACAGCTGTGAGCTTCCCGAACGACCTCAAACCAACCCCGAACCAATCCAGAATACACCAACCCAAAACAAGAAAATAATATCTTGACTCCTAGCTAAAGCTTTAATCGAAAGTAGGAGGAGAGAATTAAGATACAATAAAAGAATAAAAGGGCAAGCGCGAGAGCACCTCGAACCAACGGCAGCGAAGTGATAACGCTGGAGAAGGTGAAACAGATAGTGAAAATAGAAGGCGAGAAGCAGGTTGTGAGAACAGAAGGTGTGAAGCAGATAGTGAAACCAGAAGGCGAGAAACAGATCGTGAGAACAGAAGGTAGAACAGATAGTGGTGTTTACTATCTGTTGGTGAGAACAGATAGTGATGTTTACTATCTGTTGGTACGTGAACCACCTGTCTGGAAGAAATCTGTCTGTTAATGAGAACAGATAGTGAAGATGGGTGAGCATACTATCTGTTGATGAGAACAGATAGTGAAGATGGGTGAGCATACTATCTGTTGATGAGAACAGATAGTGAAGATGGGTGAGCATACTATCTGTTGATGAGAACAGATAGTGATGACCAGAAAGCATACTATCTGTTGGTGAAACAGATAGTGATGTTTACTATCTGTTGGTGGAAACAGATAGTGGTATATACTTGGAGGGCAATCAAGCTGCTGAGTTTTGGTGGGGGCAGCCCGCTGCTGCAAGGAGCTGGAGCAGATCGACTATCTGCTGTTAAGCAGATAGTGAAAAGCAGATCGATCGCAGATCGATTGCTGATAAGCAGATCGACTATCTGCTGTTAAGCAGATAGAGAAAAGCAGATCGATCGCAGATCGATTGCTGATAAGCAGATCGACTAACTGCTGTTAAGCAGATAGTGGTTGGTAAAATCTTACCATCTGTTGTTGAACAGATAGTAGACGATAAAAGAGTACTATCTGTGGGAGGCAGCTCGATAGCAAGTGGTATTCATTTTTTTTTTTTTTAAGGAAGGACGTTCTCAGAATCATAAACATTCTATAACTAAGTAAAATAGAAAATGAAACAAACAATGAAAATAAATAGAGAGGAGAGACAGCCCGCTGTCGAGAGACAGCGAGAGGAGGGACAGCGAAGGAGAGCAGCTAGCTGAACAAGAGAAGGGCAGCGAGAGAAAGAACAGCGAGAGGGAGACAGCTAGTTGTGCGAGAGAACCAATAAGAGAAATAATAAGAGGAAGGACAGCGAGAGAAAAGAGACAGCTCGCTGTCAAGAGACAGCGAGAGGAGAGTCAAGAGAGCAGCGAGAAAGAGGAAAGAGACAGCTCGCTGTCAAGAGACAGCGAGAGAAGGGGATGGAAATTTGTCTAAGTATGGGCCAACTTAATAGTTGCTGGGCCAGAATTAAATCTTGGACCTAGTAAATAATGAACCAATTGATTTAGAGATTTGGGCTACTTAAATTAATCAAATGGGTTAAACCATTTTATGTCGTGGATTAAACGAATCATGTAGACGGATTATGAGTAATTCTATTAGATGGAATTTATCTATTTATTTAGACCAAGCCCAGGAAGTAGAATATTTATTAACTTAGATAATTACATTATAATTGGTTCACTAGAATGTAATCTTAAGAACTGGTTTAATTATAAATTATGCTTATGATGGCGATTAAATGATTAAATTGCTTAATTAGAAATTTATTTGCCTCAAGTTAAGAATCGAGATATTAATTTAGGAATGTCTCTCGTACATTACCCAATAAATATTTATTGAGTATAATAGAGCCTCAAACTATTCGGTGACTTAGAAACCATCGAATGACTTATCTAGAAATACAGTTCCTAGACTCATGTACTAGCCGATCTTTAAGGATCGAGACTAAATCCTCATGATAGCCGAGGATAGTAACTCCTTACCTTTAGAATTTATATGATATGCTCGAGTAATATATCTCACCAGAGATTTATATGAAAGGTTTCGACGAGAGGTCGGATCCGCATCACGAGAACAGGGCAAACACCAATCAAGACCATTCAAGTAGGCTTTTTCTTACCCTATGAAAATATATGTGTGTATGCTTTCAAATGAAATGAGATATTTTCAAAAGCACTGTCTTGCCAGAAATGTTTTTGATTTATGTATGATGCCTATCTGTTATACGACAATCGAATTCGGGTTCCAGTGGGTTAGCGTCTCCACTCGAACTAGTGTACACAAAGGACCGTGAGTCATCTAGATGTTGACCGGTCGAGTGTTTGTGGGAAGTGGCCACTTCCCCGGCACATAGAACTTCAGATATGGTTGAATACAAAGAACTAGGACTGCAGTCAATTAGAACTTTCTCAAGAAATGATTTTGTGAACATAGGTGCTTTAGAGACAAAATCCCTATGTTTCACTTGAATGGCTTGACAGTTATATATATATGTGTGCGATTTCGGCACGTGTCTACTGAGTACAATTTGTACTCAGCCCTGCATGTATTTCTAAACGTGCAGGATAAGAATGAAGAAGGCGTGGGTGCTTGTCGTGCTTTTGTCGGACTCCATAGTAGCTGACTCTTGGGGGTTCTGCGTGTCTTCATACACGTAGGATTTCGTTATGCGATCCTGAAAGTTCCGCTGCTAGACCTTATGTAGTAGACCGAGACTAAACTCCGTATTCTGTTATGAAATGTAATGAGCTTATGACTCTGACTTCCCGATTTCACGGGTTTGGTCCTTATTTTATGTTATAAAATGGATGATTACCTTCTTCTCTTGTCAATTATTCATTTCGTTGGTCATGTCCCCGGCTTTACTAGAATTAGTAGGAAGCGGGCGTGACAG
>JAPKLX010000295.1:257984-301675 GCA_026898415.1 Leonotis leonurus | reverse complement strand
AAAGAAAGGAAGAACTTAAGCTGTAAAGAAATTGTAAACTCACCATAAGACCTCCCAAGCTCGGGACTTCACCGAAGGATGATCGAGCAGAGCACTTCCCTTCACCGAATTCACATCTCACAAGGACAGAACAAAAAAAAAGGGATCAAAGTCTAAATCAATAAAATTTCCAAACACCTTGAATTTAAAACGAAATTAACAAAGAACAAGAGGCATGCAACGAGTTTATAAGTCTTATAAAACGAAACACTACTGAAATAACTCCTATCTCACCTTACCTCTTGAGAATCCAAGAAATCGAGCAGAGGGAGAGCGATTGTTCCGCCTGGAACTTCATAGCAAACCTGCATAAAACACAAAAATAAGGAGAAAGGAGTAGATAGTTAGGGCGAGGGGGAGACAGATTGTCAAAAAAAAAAAGAGAAGAAAGATAGCAGCTCGACGGGAACAAGGAGTGAGAACGGGAGAGAGATGAGAAGGACTGGAGCGTGGAGGAACTCCAGCGACAACTCTGCGCGGCTGCTCCGCTATTGCTTGCTCCCGAGAGAAAGAAGGAAGGGAGAATGTGTGTGGGTGTTGTCTGCAAATTTTAGGCAGAGGTGAAGAATAAGAAGATGAGAAGAGAGAGAGAGAGAGATTGGCGAGAGAGGGAGAAGGGGCGAAGAGAAAGGAGAGGAAGAGAAGTGTCGGCCAAATAAGATAGGTTTAGGGTTTTAGATTAGAACTAAATAAGAGGGATTAGGTTAAGATTAAAGTAAAGTTTAAATGAATTAGGAGTTAGGCCGAGAAAATTTAAAAGAGTTGGGCCGAGTGAATATTATGAATGGGCCGAATTAATTAAAAAATTGGGCTGAAGAGTGGGCCGAAATTAATAAAGAGTTGGGCTATACTATATTAATGGAATGAAATTATTAAATGGGCTTCACACACATGATAAATTGGGCTAGATTAATTAGTGTTGTGCTAAAATTTATTTATGGGCTAGTAGATACTTACATTATATTTAAACATTATAATTTATAATTTAGACAATTAATCTCTAATAATTGAATCAAGAAATTTAATTAAATCTAAATAATTAGGTTTTAAATTAAGAGATTATATATCTCTAGTTAAGCTAAGAAAGGAATTAGGGTGCAACCCAATATAAACTCTTCAAGAATTATTAAAGAAATTAATAATTTGTAAGGATATCCAAAGGATTAAATTAATTATAATTTAAACTAAGAATTTAATTATTCAAGTAAGTGTTAATTCACTTATATTTCTTAATGTCAATTACTTGAGTAATTTGATCGAGATTTGAGCCTTAGAAAATATATTGATTCGAAGGATCAATATTTTCAATTAACGAATTGAACGAGAACCCGAGAATAAGATATTCTTATGATTTAGATGTTTCTAAAGCATTCCGAGCATTTTAACTTATACGAGATTTTCTAAAGGTTCTTACGAGAGATCTATTTCGCATTTCAAGACCAAAGCAAGTGCATATCGAAGTTATCCAAGTTGGCTTTCTATTACAAAGAAATTATTTGTGCTCGTATGCTATTATGTTGATATTTCGAAAAGGTTTTCAACTGAGAACTTATGTTTTAAAGTATTGTATTGCCGAAATGATTTATATTTTGTATGATGCCTATCTTGTTATCATTTAATCGAATTCGGGTTCCAGTGGGTAAGTAACCCCACTCGAACTAGTGTACACAAAGGACTGTGAGTCGACGAAGGTGTTGACCGATCAGGTGTCCGTAGAAGGTGGCCAACTTCACGGTACACGTAGAAAACAGATATGATAGAATACTAAAGAACTTAGACATCTGTCGAACTATAGGTTTCACAAAAATGATTTAGTGAACGTAGGTGATTTTAAGATAAAATCCATATGTTTCACTCTTTACGGCAATTACAATTATATATGTACGTATGCGATTTCGGCATGTGCCTACTGAGTACGTTTGTACTCAGCCCTGCATGTATTTTAAATGTGCAGGTTGAGACGTGATGAATGGAGGTGCTATGACGGTATTGTCAGTCTTTTGTGTGGTTGAACTTTTGGGGGTTTACGTGTCTTCATACACGTAAATTTATGTAGATCTTTTTCCACTGCAAGAAGTTTCATCATTATTGTTTGACGTAGGTGTCAATTTGGAGTTAAACTCTTTGTTATGAACTAAAACTCAGTTATCGAAATATCCTTTTGTCTCAGTTAAAGCATACAGTTTCCTTATTATCTTTTAATTATTTATCTTATAGTCGCGTATGCCGACTTTGCCACCAAGGGCGAAGGACGGTCGTGACAATTATTTGTTATCATTATTAAATGCATTACATAGTTAATTCATATGCATCGACTTAGTACATCAAATGCATCACTTGCTTAAAGTACAATTTATAATATATTACTAATCTTATGCATTATGCATGAAATAATGAAATACTATGTAATAATACATTAAGTAGTGTTTACATTTTCATTTAGTGTTTATTCATCCTCAATTATGATATAATATTAATATAATAGTATTTTTAATTATTTTCCAAATTATTTATTATCGCTATCAAATGCATTGCATAGTTAATGCATATGCATCAAATTAGTACATGAAATGCACTACTTGCTTAAATTTATAGTTTATTATATATTGTGTATCTCGTGCCTTATGAAATACTAAGTAATAATACATTAAGTTGACTTTATGTTTTCATTTAGAGTTCATCTATCATCGATTATGATATATTATTAATATAATATAATTTAATTATTTTCTTAATTATTTATCATTATTATCAAATGCATCACATAACAATTTTTAAGAGAAAAGGGTAAGACATAGAGAGAGACTATAGATTTAAGAAAGAGAGAGGAAAGAGAGGGGAGAGAAGAAAGTGACGATGTATAGAGAGACATAGAAAGGGAGGAGAGAGGGGCATAAATTTAGGAGAGTATTAATTTGGGTTATATTATATTTTCTAATTTTACCCCTTTCACATATTTTCCATTAATTTTTTCTAATCTTATATATTTAACCTTAACCATTAAAACTACTATGATAAATGGATCATATTTATTCTTAAATCTCATCTTAACATTCATTCTCACCGGAACCATCCCCTATATATAGTACATGTATATGAACGTCGCATAGTACTAGTGCAGCACGGCTGCATTTCGAAACATAGTGAAAGTATATTTATATATAGATAGAAATAAAGAAAGAGAGATGGAATTCAAAATCTGAAATTCTAAGATGCAGCACATGTTAAAAGTTGATTTAGCTAGCAGAATGGCAGATTATATATTTTTACATAGGAAATCTACAGGGTATCTTCTAATTATGAAATGGAAACAAACTATAATCTAAAGGAAGAATAGACTGATAAGAAGAAGAGGAAAGAATGGGAGAAGGGGACTGCTCGAACAAGGAAAATGTGCAAGTACTCAGTTGTCCTTTTCATCCAACTCCCTGCACTAGTTGTCCTTTTCATCCAACTCCCTGCACCATTTCAGGATGGCATCACCTAAAACAAAAGAATAAGGAAGAAGAAATAAGTTAATCACATCACAAGGCTAGAAAAGTAGGAAAGAGAAGATGTAAGAAAGTCTAAATGCATAATAAAATGAAAAGGAAGTTCACAAGTACAATTCTAATGTTATGAAGGAAGGAAGAAAGTGAAAGGGTGAGGTTTCTGCCTCACAGTCCTTGGCCGAAGAGAAAGCAGGGGGGGGGGGGGGGGGGGGTGAGCTCCAAAGTCTGACAATAACACTTCATTACCACCTTGTATAATCTGTAAAATAAACCAAAAGAAACATACTCAAGGTCCTATAAATACCAAACTTCCCTATCCTTCTAAAGATTTTTAGAACTCACATAATAGCATTCAAAACACTTAGAACCAAGCAAGGAAAGGAAGAGGAAGCCCTGTCCAGATCCAAGACAACTTAGTAACCTCCCTTCAGGTAAAACCAAGACAAAAACCTCAACTTCCAAGATTAGATTCTCATTACTTAGATTGGTTCAGAACATAACATGTTTAGTTATTCTTCATCCGACTTGGAGAATAAAACCAAGACCTCTTCACATCAAAAAAATATATATATAAAGCACTCTCACACCTCACAATTTGAGAAATCATACATGCCTTCTAGAAATAATAATGTAATGGAATATCAGGAACCGGAAACCAGAACAGTATACTGAACTTAGGACTATCTCCCATTCAGAACGTAGTGGATCATGCTTAAAAGGAAAATTTGGGAGATATAAGCTTACTTAAAATCAATCAGACTGATTAGGATAAAATATTATTAAACAATACTCAAATAAAATTTTAAGTGCAAGTTTTAAACTTAGAACATTTCTTATGTAGGAATTCAGGATCTATGCATCACATTCGGTTATGTAATTCTTAAATAATTCAAAGAACACATACTAACATAGCATTATTAGAAAATCACATGTTTTAACCAAGATTTAAAACATAAAAATTTATAGAACTTCAACTGTAATTAGATGAAAAGCAATACCAAGAAGACTCACCTAAGAAACATAAATCACTCGGAGGAGCAGAGCAGCTGCAAGGCAGCCCCTAACTGCTGTCCCAACCGACAGAGCCCCATCCTAGATAAACCAGTTTCACCCCAACCCAAAACCAAACTCCCACAACCGAGCCAATTGCAGGCACGCTGCCTAAGCCACCACCCTAGCTCCCTGAACCGAAATGTAATACCCCGCAACTTTTAACCACGATTTAATAATATAATGACATATCGAATTAGAAATTTGATATAAATTTAAGCATTTAATCATATTTTGAAGAACTAGATTGTAATAATGTAACATTATTAGAGCTTGTGCAGATAAGACTTCCTCGAGAGATTTAACTCAATTTGGTATCACTAACTAGTAATTAGACAAAGATCTTAGGTACGTATATTAATTTATTAATACATGTAACATGTACATACCAAGCTATAGGAGGAATTAATTGAGAATAAATGCGATAGCATAAAGGGCTTATAAGCATACATCAAGATGTATATTTAAATATACATGTATATGTATAGGTGGCGTATCACATGGAAGAAAGAAAGATCTTACTCTACCCATGCTTAAGTAAAGACAAAAGTGCACAGATATATGTATGGATACATTAAGAAGGAAAGTGACAAGATGTAAGAACAATAATTTAGATTTAATACATCATCGATTATCAAGAGAAATGGGGGTGAAAGAGAAAGGACCTTACAACAAATTTAAAAATTGATTTTACTAGACTATAAAATAAGATCTGCAGGGAGATCTTCTATTCCTAGTAACAATACAAACTAATATCTAAGAAGAAATTAGACAAAAGATAGGAAGAGGGAAACATGGGAGCATGAGTTGGTTGCTCGAACAGAGGGCTGTCCCTCTCACTCCCTACACCATTAGGCTGCCACCACCTAAAGCAATAGAGTAGGAAAGAGAAAGTGTGAGACTTCTAAATATATACAAAACAAATAAGAGGGTCCACAAGTACAGTCCCCAAATTGACGAAAGAAGAATGAAAGGAGAATGTGAGGCTGCTGCCACTAAGTCTCGATCAAAGAGAAAGGTAAAAGAGCCCTGCTGTCAGGAGGACAGCTTGCTTCTTCTTCACATGTGGGAAATCTGAGTATCTTCAAGGAAAGGGACTAGACTTCCTTCCCTGCAACATTCTGAGCTACTGCAACTCTAGAGTCTAAAGCATAGACTACCTCCTTTAGCAAAGAACCTGCAACATAGAAGAAACAAGACAAAGTCAGATTTCATATCTTACCCAAAATCGACCAACAGTAAGAAATTCAACCCCAAGTTATCACCACATTATAAATACCCAGCCTTTAACTCTTAGACCAGTTTACACTTCACAAATCAATACTTGACAATTACAACGCTTAGAAGAGGAGAAAAGCTTAGAGGAAATTTTGCCCAAACCAAGACCACACCAGCAGTCCACTAAGGTAACACAAGAAACAGAAATATATATATGTGCAATCAATACTTGAAGCTTTATTCTCCTAGGACTAAAGTCGAAACCTTCTTCTATTTTGAACTATATTTCAGAAACAAGTTTAGATAAATTATATACTACCTCCTTTACCATCACCTTAGAGCTCAAGCATGAAACAAAGAACTCACAGACTTAGAAGGCTGAGAAGCTCGTCCAGATTCTTAATAGCTTAGGAAATGAGTTACAGATTTCAGAACATAGACTTATAGATGCTACCACTTGGGTACTGCACTTTGAAAAGTATGATCTTAACATAGGAAAAGCATACTTCTAAGTTTTAATTAAAACTATGGTATGAAACTTATGCTATTAAGTAATCGCTACATGGCAAAACGAAAGCACAATAAGGCTTACCTAGTGAATGGGGACAATGGTAGTCCACGGCTGTTACTCCAGCCGTGAGCTTCCTCCGAATGACCCCGAACGGCCTCGGACAGACCTCGAGTAGCTTCGAGCCAATCCGGATAACCCCGGACAGCTTCGATCAAGCTTCGAACGGTTCCGGCAGACCCCGTAACACTCTGAATGGCTCCGGAGGGCCTCGAAACTGCCCCGAGCCATCCCGAACAGCCTCGAATCACCCCCAAATAGCCCCGAACATCCCCGAATCACCCCAAAACAAATCTGCAAATATAGAACCAAACCTTAGAATGTAAACTTCTCCCGATTTAATCAGTAAAGGTATAGAAATTAAAAGCTGCAAATTAGAGAGTAAGAGTTGAACCCTACCTAGAAAGCAATGGTGAACAACGAGCTGCTGCCGGAGGGCTTTCCAGTCGAGGAAAACAGAGGGAGCAGAACCCCACTGAGCGAGCTACTCCACCCCAAACCGAGCCTTTCCCACAACCAGATATGGGGAGAAACAAATAGTCAGTGAGAAATTCAAAGAGAACAATTAATCGAAATCCATAGAAATAGAGGTATTCCATAAATACCATTCAGAAACCACACAAAAAATCTCTTTCCATTACCATCTATAAATTCACAGTAGACATAAAGGCATGCTTCAAGTTAGTGCAGAACCTTACCTGTTGAATTAGGACCCCAATAGGCAACAAAAGCAAACCTCCATGCCTTAAAATCCGAGTCAAACCCTCAACATCTTTAATTCCCACCAGTGACCTCAAGATTGAAACAAGCAGACGACAACAGGAAGTAGAATGAGGAAAGAAAAAGGAGAATTTTGAATTTAACTTCAAATCTTGGGGATTTAGTCCAACTCTAAAAATTTGTCCTAACCAGAAGAAATAGGAACATGCAGAAGGTTCTAACCATGAAATTCGAAAATTTAGACTTAACCTCAAAAGCATTAGTTGTTGTCTTCTATCGAGGACTGTCGGAAGGGAGTGCAGAGAGCGAAGAGGAGATGGCCGGCGGTGGTCTCCGGCCTGAGACGAGATCGAGGGAGAGAGGCGGTCGAGCGAAAGAGAAATGAAGGGAGAAAGAGATGGAGTCACTGATATTGTGTCGAGAGACAGAGAGTAATATGATTGATGAAAGAGATGTTTATAAGAACAAAAAGAGTTAAGAAGGAAAGAATGAGGAGAAACCGATTGAGAAAGAAAAGGGAGAATGAAGATTGAGATGAAGGGTGGGGAAGTGTTGAGTGTCGGCTGATAGTTTGGGGGCAGGTCTAAGTTAGATTTAAGATTAAATTAGGTTGATTGGTGTGGGCTTGTAATTAATTAATAAGGGACCATAGGATTTATTTAGTGTTGGACCAAAATAATTATGAGGATTGGGCCGATTTATGTAGAAAAACTTGGGCTAAATGTTTAACTAATTGTTGGGCTAAGAATACTTAACTTATTAATTTAATGATACTAAGTTAAATTTTTATGTCATAGAAGATAAGTAATTAAGAGTGTTAGTAATTTAATTAAAATATTATAGCTTGAAAATTTACAATATTCATAGTAGTTATTAATTACTTTATCCCGTGTAAATTTACTTGGGTAAATTAAATAGATTATGATTCAATAAATCGAAGCTTGATTTAAGACTCTTACGAGAACACCTCAAGAATATAATTTAAGTACTCAATTGTAGTCAAATTAAGACACGAGAATAATTCAGGAAATAATAAAATAATATTTTCTTCAAAATAGTATGTGTAGTCAATTCGAGTATCTCACTCCGTAATTTAATTAAAGGTTAATACGGGAGTAAAAGTCCGAGGTCGAGAAGAGGAGCACGTCAGGTAGGTTTTTCTTAATCTATAAAAATATATGTGTGCATGCTTTCAAAATGAAACGAGATATTTGCAAAGCACTGTCTTGCCATAAATGTTTTCGATTTATGTATGATGCCTATCTGTTATATGATAATCGAATTCGGGTTCCAGTGGGTTAGCGTCTCCACTCGAACTAGTGTACACAATGGACTGTGTGTCAGCGAAAGGTTGACCGGTCAAGTGTCTGTGGGAAGTGGCCACTTCCCCGGCACAAATAACGTTCAGATATGGTTGATTACAAAGAATTAGGACTGATCAGTCAAACTAGAACTTTCTCAAAGAAATGCTTTTGTGAACATAGGTGCTTTAGAGACAAAAATCTCTATGTATCACTCAGAATGGCTTGACAGTTATATATGTAAGTGTGCGATTTCGGCACGTGTCTACTGAGTACAATTTGTACTCAGCCCTGCATGTATTTCTAAACGTGCAGGTTAAGAATGAAGAAGACGTGGGTGCTATGTTGTGCTTTTTGTCGGACTCCTAGTAGCTGACTTTTGGGGGTTCTACGTGTCTTCATACACGTAGGATTTCGTTACGCGATCCTACATTTCCGCTGCTAGACCCTTATGTAATAAGACCGAGTTTTGAACTCTTTAATTTAGTTACGTGATATAACGAGCTTATGACTCTGACTTCATGAATTTACGGAATGAACCCCTGATTTATGTTATGAGAGGAATATTCATTGTCTTACTCTCGTCATTTATTCCTTTCATTAGTCACGTTCCCGACTTTACTAGACTTAGTAGAAAGCGGGCGTGACTCGAAACCCGAGTTATCTCCTCGTCTGAAATAGAGAAGAATCACTCAATAAGAATTAAAGAATAAAATCAGAATTTAAGTAACTAAAATTGAGGGCTTTTGCCCAAGAGCCTTTAGTAAACCCAAACATACTTAAATCCAGATCCTTCCAAACTTCCACCAAACAATTCATTTATTTGAATTGTATGAAAATAAACTCAGATTATATGAAGTCATTTATTTATATGTATATATACATTCACTATTTGATTAAAAATTAAATATAAATACTCGTGTTTGCTACAAAAGTTAAATATATATAATTTTTATTGAGTGTGAATAATTTATTTAAATTATTTATTTGTAACTACAATGCACACATTACCTCACGTGCTCATATAATTTAAATTATTTTGTGAAATGAAATACATAAACACATGATCAATTTTCTCGTGTGCTCTTATAAGTGGATATTTTTATCTCTTATTTTTGAATGTGTATTTTTTTTAATCTTTTATTTATTAAATTGAGTATTGAAATTTTTTATCCCTAGAAAAGTATAATAAATACATTTAAAATATCTACCCACTCATAGAAAAGTTAGTATATAGGTAATAATGAAGTTGAGTATCAATATCTAATAATCATATACGACCAAAAATCATTAATTTGATTGAAAATCAAATAGGTAACAAAATATAATCATTAAATATTTTTTTATAATAATGAAAATAAACTCAAATTATATGAACTTATTTATTTATATGCACATATATATATATATAGTCATAATCTGATTACAAATTAAATATATATACTCGCTTTTTATTAAAAAATTATATATGAAAAATAAAAAAATTTGAAGTGATGTATTAATTTGATATATTGTAAAGGTGAAGATAAAATTAAAAAAGTTGTATATATTTAGGTGCCTAAATTCATGAACTAATTGTGGAATTGAGAATAAAATGACAGGAATTGAGTTTAACACTTTTCCGAACAAAATAAATACATAAGTTTATATATCTTTAATTATTATTATAAATAATTAGGAATGTTAATTCTTGATTAAAGATTAAATAAAATACATAAGTGTAATAATAAAAATATTTAAAATATATACCCACTAATAGATAAATTAATATGTTGGGTAATAATGAAGCTCAATTTCATTATCTAATAAAGATACAAGGTCAAAAATAATTAATTTGATTGAATTCTAAAAAATGCATCGAAATATATTCATTAACTATTTTTTATATTAATGAAAATGATACATAAATTTGAAATAATATACAATTAATATATGATATATAAATAAATAAGAAGATTATATACCTCCTTATATTTATATATTATTATTTTAATAAAAAATACGATTCTTAAATTTTTATTATCTATATTAATAAATATATGTGCATTGTTCGAATACTAAGATAATTAAAAGTATGTATAATAATCATATGTAATAAATTATATATATTAAAAAAATATTTTCAAACTTTAGAAACTTTTATATAATTTATTTTTATTAGATTTGAAAAACATATAATATAATATAGAAATCTAGACATTTTTATATAATTTACTTATTTTTATTAGATTTTAAAATATTGTACATAATCTATATAAATTATAATTAAATTAGTAATCAAAATATAAATATCAAATTAATATATCACTATGTATATTATATTTATTAAAATATAATATGATCTATGATATACATAGAAATAAAACATAGCATAAATATCATATGCCTACATGGAAATAAGAATATATAATATTATATATGATTAATATATAGACAAAAGTCCAAAAATTTAGAAAAATAGGAAAAATTAAATGGGAGGCTGAGAGGATTTCAAGGGCTGAGGTGAACAGATTGAGATGAACTTGTATTATGGTATAGATTTCAAATAATGTTAACTCTATCAATTTTCATGTGTGATTTATAAATTCTCATTAGATTTGAAATAACATATAATCTAATATAGAATATGTATAAATAAATAAGAATATTATATATTATTTTATATTTATATATTATTATTTTAATGAAAAATATGAATTTTTAATTTTAATTGTTTATATTGAAAATTATATATGAATAATTAGAATAATGAGATAATTAAAAATGTGTAATAATAGTCATATGTGATAAATTATGAAATCTAGATATTTTCATACAATTTATTAATTTTCATTAAATTTGAAAAGGTTGCAAATAATTTATATAAATTATTATTAAATTAGTTATCAAAATATACATATCAAACTAATATATCACTTTATATTTATGAAAATGATATAGAGTAGTATATAATAAAATATATAATATAAAATATATTAAGGTTGAAAGCATGTTATGCTGTGGTTTTATTATATAATATATATAGAAAGTCTTATTAATGGTAAAAAAACCACAACATAACATGCTTTAAGAATAATAATTGAGTCTTCCCCGTTAGAAATAGACTAGATTGCGAATGATAATTTCATAAATATAACCTAAACTATTAACTCTTAATTCATAACCATCTCACCAACAATAAATTCATGAATAAATTTTGAGAAATAAATTAGACGAACATTAGAACCTTTGAAATACAAGAATGAAGTAAGGTTGAAGACTACCTACTACTCGATTAGGCATAAGGACGGGATGGGGAGGTAGAAATCGAACACTGCTATCATGTCCATGGTTGTTGCAGTGACAACACCGGCAGAAAGTAGTGAAGGTTGATGATAGCAATTGGGCTGCACAGACCACGTCCCAATGACAACGACCCGAGCAGCGGCTTCAGAGTGACGACATATGTATTGGGCGTATGCTTGAACAACAGTGGCAACGTGGAACCTTTGGCGTTGCTATCTCGGTTATAGATAGCGAACCACGATGGTAAATCTATGTAAAGGAGGATGGGAGACGCAGCCGAGACACGGATGCACCAGGACGGAACAACGGTGCTACTATTTATTTTTCCAACAGAGGTGACACTGAGACAAACCCCGGGTAGAGGACGATGGTAGACAGCGGTCGGGGCAACAAACAAGGAGAGAAAACCGAGGAAGGAGGGTATTGGAGATAATAAGGTTTATCATGGCTGCAATGTTTTGCATGGATCCAAGGTTGAAGATGAATGCTTGGCACGTGACTTGACTAGTCAACAACACAGCTAGAGGAGCATACCTAGTCAACACAATAAAGAGGATGTGGTAGAATAGTCTAGACTAGGTTAGGTGTTGTTTTGTTATTGGCTGTAATGGAATATTATGGGATATTCTTTTTTTCATAGGATTAGGGCTCAGTCTCTAGCCTACTATATATTGGCATGAGTTATAGCTGCTGTAGCAACAAGTCTGAGAACTATAATACGAAGATGTTTCAGTTGTGGAAAGTTATCTTTTCCTTTACTGCTTTTGTTTGTATTTTATTATGGTATCAGAGCAGGTGATGCTACCTGTCTCTTGATACTTCATCTTTCCAAATATGATTGTCTCAACACAAGCTTTTGTTCAAAATGAATTTCACAACACGAACACTACGTCCATTATCTTTCATAACAATATACCCATTCCTGCCAAACTTAAAGATACAAACTATCTCATTTGGAGGCAGCAAATCACTAAGAGTTTTTGACAAACAAATTACTCTTTGTGTGGCTATGGACTTGAAGGATTTATTACTGGTTTCACGCAAACACCCTCTATGTGGATTGAGGAAAAGAAAGGAGATACCATCTGCAGATCCATGAACCCAGAATACATTATTTGGGAGAGACAAGACCAAGTATTTTGTGCTTGGATTCAGTCCTCTCTCACAGAAAGTGTGATGATTCTTGTTGTAGGACTTACAACGGCAGCTTCAATTTGGAGTGCACCGGAAACCAATTTTGCCAACCAGTCCAAAGCTAAGGTGATGCAATACAAGTTTCAACTACAATCTCAGAAAAGAAAATTTGAGCATGACAGAATACCTATTCAAGATTAAAACATGTTGTGATTTGCTTAATTCTATTGGTCATCAAGTTTCAGATGAAGATAAAATAATGCATATTTTAAATGGTGTAAGTAGTGATTATGATTCTGTGGTGGTTACCATTAGTTCAAGAGTTGATTCTTGGTCTGTCATGGATGTCTATTCTCTACTTCTTAGCTTTGAAAACAGGTTGGACACCAAAACAACATCACTCAACTCCGATGGCTCCCAGCCTTCCCTCAACTATGTGGGTCAAACCAATAATCAGAAGGGAAACAACTCAAAATACAAAAGAAGAGGAAGCTATAATTGTAACAGAGTAGGATGAAGAAATAAATGTGGTTTCAATGGTGGTAGAGGAAGAGGAAGAAATATGGGTAACAAGCTTACTTGTCAGGTTTGTTATATTCAAGGCCACACAACTGATAGATGTTGGTACATATTTGATCAAAGTTTTTTTCTTAACCAACAAAATCAGCCACATCAGCAACAGTTTCAAGGTGCAAATTCTGGAAATCACTCTCAGTTTAATCCAGGTGCCCATATGGCTCAGTTTCCTTCGCCACCACCATCTGTCAACAATGCATCTTCTCACTATAATATCTCTGACTACAATAGAGAAAATACTTGGTATCCAGACTCAGGGGCTACAAATCATGTCTCCAATGACCTCTCAAACTTAAATTCTGCAACTGATTATCAAGGCTCTACAAAATTGCAGATGAGGAATGGTCACATAGTTAATATTGCTCAGATAGGTACTGGCTTACTCTCCAACCCCTACACCTCAAAATCTTTCATCCTTAACAATCTTTTACACGTTCCTCACATCACTAAAAATCTCTTAAGTGTGTCTCATTTTCTAAGTGATAATAAAGTCTTCCTTGAGTTTCATCCTACTTATTGCATTGTGAACGATCAGGATACCAAGGCTACTCTCCTCAAGGGTTTCCTTAAAGATGGTCTCTACTAGTTTCACCTTCATCCTACCTCTCCATTTGTTAAAGCTTCCAGTAGCTCTCCAGCTCTTCCTCAACGGCAGATATCTTCTTTCCAACCTTCTACTGCTTTCCATTTTACTTCTCATATTCTTAGCTAAGAATATTGGCATTGCCGTTTGGGCCATTGTCATGTAGATATAGTGAAGAAGGCCCTCCAATCTTGTAATCTCTCTTTCCATGAAAAGAAAACTTCTACGTTGTGTCAACCAAGCGTCTATGCAAAAATGCACAGGTTACCATACACAGATTCTCTTACACTTCACCATACTCCTTTGGAACTCATTCATAGTGATCTTTGGGACCCCGCACCCATCACAAGTTCAAATAATTTCACTTATTATGTAAGTGTCATGGATCATTCCACACGCTATGTTTGGATTTACCTCTTGAACGCCAAAAGTGAAGTTCATGGTGTCTTTCTTCGTTTCAAGTCTCTGATTGAAACACAACTTAATCACAAAATCAAAGCCTTCCATACTGACTGGGGCGGTGAATATAGAAACCTTACTCCCTTCTTTGAATAAAATGGTATTCATCATCAAATTTTACCCTTATACACCCCAACAAAATGGGATAGCCGAGAGAAAACATAGGCACATTGTTGAGATGGGCTTGTCTCTTCTTTTTCAATCTGGGTTACCTTTAAAGTTTTGGGATGATGCCTTCACTACTGCTGTGTTTCTTATTAACAGGTTGCCTACTAAAGCTATACATTACATCTCTCCCCTTGAAAGGTTGTTTCACCAGAAACCTAATCACACTCATCTCAGGATATTTAGGTGTCTTTGTTTTCCCTATCTCAGGCCTTACAACACACATAAACTAGAGGCTAGGTCCAGAGTATTTCTTGGTTATAGCCTACATCAAAAAGGATATAAAGTCCTTTTACCCGTGACATCCTTTTTGATGGAAGTGTGTTCCCATTTTCCTCACTTTTTCCCACTAATTCCACTTCTATTTCTTTTGACTCAGATTATTCTCCACTTAATTCTTTCCCTCTCCCTGTGTCTAGTGATTCACTTTCTTCATCTTCTTTTCCTTCCCAATCTTTAAACTCTTCAAGTCATCATTTACCTTCTAGTCAAGGTAACTCTTCACCCGCTTCTTCCACCCCTCAAAATCCACCTCCTCAGCCTAATCACCATATGATCACCCATGGCAAAGTAGCAATATTCAAGCCTAAGGCATTCCTTTCCCATTCCCCCACTGATAAATTCATCCATTTTGAGCCAAGAACTGTAAATGAGGCTCTTTCTAGCCGACTATAGAAGCAGGCTATGTTTCAAGAGTTACAAGCTCTCCACAAAAATCACACATGGTCTCTCACTGCTCCACCGCATGGCACGCATGTTATTGGGTGTAAATGGGTGTTTAAACTTAAAAGACATGTTGATGGCACCATTGCTCGCTATAAGGCTCGTTTGGTTGCTCAAGGTTACACTCAAGAACCTGGATTCGATTTCACAGAAACCTTTAGTCCGGTTGTCAAGCCTGCCACTATACGTACTATCCTTGCCTTAGCTGTTCAGCGAGATTAGGGTATTACACACCTTGATATAGATAATGCATTCTTGAATGGTGTTTTATATGATACCATCTATATGCACCAACCTCCTGGATTCGAGGTCCCTGGAAGTTCTTCTATGGTTTGCAAGCTTCATAAGGCCATTTATGGCTTGAAATAAACCTCTCGTTCTTGGTTCTTTACTTTTCGCGCTTCCCTTCTCTGCTTGGGATTCACTCAGTTAAGAGTTGATCATTTTCTCTTTTTCAAGAACACTTTTACATCACCTATCTATCTCCTTGTCTGTGTAGATGATATCTTTATCACTGGATCTTCTCTTCATCTCATGAAAACCACCATTACTGCCTTAAGCAAAGTGTTTTCTCTAAAGAATCTTGGATTGGTTCACCACTTTCTTGGTCTTGAGCTAACACCTACTATGCAGGGCCTGCATCTCCATCAAAAAAAAAATGCTTCTGATCTTCTCTCCAAATGTAACATGCTCCATGCGAAGCCGTGTTCTACACCTATGGTTTCAACGCCTCCACTATCTAAATTCAATGGCAGCCCCTTGTAACAGGAAATGTGTAAAGCTGTAATACCCCGAAATACTGTAGCCATAATTAAAACGTGATTAAACCTTAATTAAGGCTATGCATCCTTAAGAGAATATTTTTATGAGATTAAGAAGAGTTTGAAGAATCTATTATACGATTTAGAAGAGAGAATTACGAATATTCGTTAAGAAAGAAAATGGAATTTAATAATTCCATATTAGAGATAAAAGAAAGGGGTTGAGATAGAATAAACTCAGACGATGCATACCCCTCAGAAGAGAAAATTTTTATCTATTATATAATATAGAAAAATGGATTTAGAAATTTCATTAAGCTAGAAAACAGGCAAATTAGAGAATAAAAATTTATTATTACCATTTCGGTAATAATTAAATAAGTTTTCGATTAAAATTCGGATTGAGAATCCGACAGTTGTAGTAGAACCTACAAATTATGCTCAATTTTCTAAGATATATAGAAGAGATTATTATAAAGACTTTGTTAGAAAATATGGTTTTTAGAGGGAATTTATTTAATTAAATTTGTTCGGTATCTTAAAACTCGCATAAATTGTTCAAATGAACTCGGAATCACGAACGGTCTGAACCGGTGGATTCCTTGTGTCGAGATGAGTAATCCAGTATTAATATCTCGGAACCCAAAAACGGATGTTCTAGAAGGTTCTAGAAACCCCTAGAGTGATGTAGAATTATGTATTTAATTATTTAATTAACCAATTACATGAAATTACTTAAGAGATAAGAAATTGTCCTAATATTTATCATCTTCTACCTCCCTTCACCCCCTCATTTTCGAAAATTGCTCTTCCACCATAGACAAAAATTTCTTCTTCCATAATCAAGCTTCTAAGCTAGGTTTTGAATCCAAAATTTGAAGAAAAAGTGTCTTTGAGGTACTATCTTCTATCCTTACCTCTTTAATTTATAGAAATTGAAGAAAGTTTGCATTTTCATCTATGATAAATTATGCTTTATGATTCATGAAGATATGATGTTAATTTCCATATATGTGATATGAAATGAGTAGAGAATCATGATTGAAGTAAGAATTTGAAAAGAATTATAAGATATGAAGAGTAATTAGATTTGCCCTAAATCTTCACCATAAACCCTAATTTGATTTTGAAGAATATGCATGAATTTGCTTGAATTGGATATGAATAAGTATCATTAGACATCACTAAGCATGATTAGAGCAAGAAATTAGATCAAAAATCAATTTTCTAATTTTCTTCTTAAGGACCGAAAATTGCCCTTAAGTGTTCTATAAGATTTTGATTTTATTTGTGTAATTTGAGATCATAATTGGAATCAATGGTATGAATAAAGCTTAGAATAATTAATTGGGAATTTTTCATGCACTAGAATGAGATTTTCAAAAATTTAAGAATGTATGAAGTTCATGGTTTATATATATGTTGATGGTAAATTGCTTAAGTGATGATGAATAGAAACTAATTAGATGATAATAAGCATAGATAAACTAAGAATTTGAAGATAGAATTACCACTTCATGGAGATTCATAAAATGCTTGGAGAAGGGGATGATCCAAAGGTACATGTAGAGGGTTTAATGGTTTGATCTAATACCATAGATATGATGAGGGAAGAATATGAAGTATAATGTGGAACTATGAGATTAAATTAGCCAAGTATGTAAAAGTTGGAAATTGTTAGTTTAGTAAGTAAAGAAGTGAAGTGATGATATAAGTAAGATAAATAATGAATGAGAGGTTAAATTTGAAGGATGCAATAACCGAATAAGTTATAAGCATGCGAAATGATAATCGAAGTAGATTATAAGAAGAATGAGAATTAAGTATGAGAAACTAATTAACTTTGAATCATTATAGAAAGAAGAGGTAGATGAGATCGAGGGGATAAAAGTGGAAGGAAAAGAGAGGATCTAGAAGACGAGGATAGATGGTGGTTATGAGCAAATTAGTTCCTTAGCTCTAAGGAACATCCAGGTGGGCTTTCTAACTAAAAGTTATGCACGTGCTAAAGATTTATTTATGCATTATGTTTTATGTTAAAGAAGTTGACTTGCCTGTTTTTAAGCATGTTGCATATTGCCTATCTACGAGAGAATTACGATATCGGCCCTATGCCGGACGAGCTGCCGGTAAGGGTTTGTGTACACATTTGTGACCGTGAGCCGGTGAGCGGATCGGCCGGTCATAGTGTTTGAGAGGGAGGCCTACCTCTCAACACAAGAAATGCGTAGATATGGTATTACAGATTTCAGATTTATGTCTGCAGACACATTTCATGCATGCTCAGTTACATTATTTTCAGAAAAGAAAGATTTGGCAAGTCAATATTTTAGCTCTATGAGCAAGATTTTAAATGTTTTGGCATGTGTCCACTGAGTGCTTTATGTACTCACGCCCTGCATGTTTTCTTAACGTGCAGGTTGAGCTGGAGATGGCGATGGATTCGAACACTGTAGTTGTTTTGTATGCGAACCATTCAGTGAAATATAGATTGTCTTATTGTTCATGTTAGTTGTTTGTATGTTGAGTTATATGTCGTCATACATGTAGCTCAACTCATGATTCCGTTGCGATCCTATGTTTGTTGTCATTTGACGTCTGGCACCTATGTATTGGTTTAGTCTTTGGTATCCATGGTTTCACTTTCCTTTGTGAGTTATCATGTTCTATCTCTATCTCTTGGTTGCTTGAGTTGGTATTTTGATGTGTTGAAACTCCAAGTTCAAAAATTTAGTAAACTTTGATTTTGCAAGAAACAGGGCATCCTCTGTTTTTCCCATTTCTGCACGTTTCACTGGTCCGTTTTTTCTGAAATTGGTGTCATTTGAAAGATCTTTTCGATAGCTTTCCAACGCCTCTTTCGGATCTTAATTCGGAGTTCGTATGAGAAAGTTATGGGCTTTCGAAGTCGACGTGTCGGCCCTGCCCTGTTTTACGCGAGAACTTATATGAGTTTCTTTGCAACCAAACATCATTTGCTAGAGTTATTTCTAAGTTAAGTGAGTCATGGTCTAATCTCTTGACTAAGAAAGGGTTAAGAAATTGGGCTGTGACAAAAGCATAAAAGCATTTGTTGTAGGAGAGAAAGCATGCATTGTTGCAGAGAAAATAAATGTTATTGCATTACAGAGTGTTACAATGTTTTTCCATGCGTACAAGAGCAGCATTTGCAATTCTTTTATACACCTAAACTCTAGAATAAGAGGAATATTCCCAGGATATCCAAATACAAGTGGATCAATCAAATAGCAACAAGTGTCTCTTACTTAGTGGATGTTGCATCTTCATAAGCTGGTAAACACCTCAAGGCATGGTCATCTTGTCCATGCATACATTCATGTGAGCTGATTGTATTAGGAACTCTACCAGGCCCCCTCAATTCGAGCGAGCGATGAGGAACAACACCAAGTTTGTGATTCAAGCGAGTGAAGAATTGGAGAGAGAGAGGCTTAGTAAGAATATCAACAACTTGATCAAGGGAAGGAACATGATGAATTTGAATATTATTGGTAGCAATTTTTTCTTGGACAAAATGGATATCAAGTTCGATATGCTTCGTTTGAGCATGGAGAATGGGATTAGAGGCTAAATTAGGGATGGTAATCAGATACGGGGGGTACGGATAGTAGCTATCCATACCCATACCCACGAAGGAAGGTCCTACCCGCCACCCGATCTGCCACCCACCACGGGTATAAAAATCACTCATACCCGCCACCTGGCGAGTACTCGCAACCCGACAGGTACCCACAAACCCGCCATCCATCGGGTACCCACCACCCGCGGACAATATTTTAAAAATCGGATCGAATTATATCGGCCGAGTTAACCACGAACCGGTTAGCTAACCAAGGCATATCGTTTTTGATGCATATGAAGACCCTTGGATGTGCAAGAGATCTCAATGCCAAGGAAGTTGTGGACAAAACCAAGATTTTTGAGGGAGAAATGCTTGGTTAAACTGAATATAAGGGACTGGATGGCTGTGGGATTATTACCAGTAAGAAGGATATCAGCAACATATATGAGTAAGTAAAGAGTGATAGGACTAGCTTTGTAGAAGAGAGAAGAGTCTGCCCGTGATTGAACAAAACCAAGAGTAAAGAGAACTGAGCTTACGGTAAGAAACCATAACTTGGATGCTTGTTTCAAGCCATATATGGCTTTGTTTAGCTTGTGTTGGGAACCCTAAAGATATTTAGTTTTGATGATATTCTTTCGAAACACACTTAGATATTTTATAGCTTAAACTGTTCTACGTGTAAAACAGATCACTAGAGAAAAAGTGAATCCTGTTTTGGAACAGATTAGGAGATGACTTGAATTGTAAAGGAAAATTCCTATAGAAGTCAATCTCAACTCAGAATAGGATGAAAGTCAAGATTTCACGCCCAATAAGAATCGATCTGTTGTAACAGACAGTGATCAGATCGTTGACCAGATCGATGCCTACAGCAAGGGACCAGACCGATTAAGTCATCAATCCATCAGCTGACATCATCCTACACATCATATGCTCTTGCCACGTCAAGATCAAGTCCATCCAATAGGGATTGGAAAGAAGATCTTCGGTTAACACATAAAAGGAAAGAGACCGTTAGCAATCTGCTTTTCATAACTCAATGATTGAGTCAACCCTTCCTATATGGCAAGAACAGATATGATGGAAACCATTGATTGGCAATATACCATCTATCTCACACCAATCAACAACGATTAGAATTTTATATTCAATGTCTATATAGTTGAAGTTAGAGATCTGGAGAAAAGTAAGAGAAAACACACGTGAACTATACTGTTGTTATACTTTCAAGCAATCTGCTATCCAGACTTAGAGCTTCAACACTTTGTGATTCTACATAAAACCAACCATCTCGATTCAAGTCTGTCTTATCGAGATAAAAGAGATCACCCTGCTAGCTAGTAGTTTTCTAGTGGTAACGTAGAGGTAATCTGTTGTAAAGGGACACGACCCTTAATTCGTGCATAAGTATCTGTCTAGTTTTGATTGGTACTTGTGACTCGTTCTCCACGAGTATAAAGAAGCAGAGTATCCTAGTAGTGGATAATCTGGTCTAGTTTTGATCAGATCGTGGACGTAGGGATTTCTCGAACCACATTAAACAACTGTGTGCTTTACATTCATGCAGTCTTTATTTTTCTCAGTTGTTTATTATTCTAACTCTCTGCACTATCATCCATCTGCATCTCAATCAATCTTCTTAACATTCTTGATTATTACTAAGGTTTTCTAAATAAGAGCAATCCCTAATCCACTATTATTCCGCACTCACTCAACACTCAGAAAGTAATAAGATCACTCTTACTATTATCTAAGTGTTTACACTAAGAGAGTAATCTGGTTGGACTAAACTGCTATCGATCTGCATATCGATCTGTCTAGTCATCTTCGAGCAATTTCTTATACAGAATAGCTTGAACTCTCTCACAACTTGTCAAGTAAACTGAAAAGTTTGTATTTGGTGTATTCCCCCCCCTCCCATACACCAAACCTTGCTCTTTCGGGACCAACAGCTTGCATACGAGAGGGATAGACGGCTGAGTTGCTTCGATGGTTGACGCATGTGAGTGGTTTTATCAAGATGGCCATTGAGGAATGCATTATCCACATCAAGGTGTGTGATATCCAAATTCTTGTGCACGAAAATGGATAAAATAACAGGAATAGTAGCTGGCTTAACCACTGGGCTAAACATGTCGGTGAAATCAAAACCAGGTTCCTGAGTGAAACCCTGAGCAACCAAGCGGGCTTTATAACGAGCTATGCTACCATCGGCATGCCTCTTTATTTTGAAATCCCATTTACAACCAAGACAATGCATGTCAGAAGTAGAAACAACAAGAGTCCAAGTGTTTGTAGCAACAAGGGCTCAGTACTCTTTGAGCATCGCATCCTTCCAGTGAGGGCTAGATAAAGCTGCAGAAACAGAACGAGGTTCAGCATGAACTAAGTCATCTGGAAGACAAGAGGCAGCAAGGATTTTAGGCTTGAAGATACTAGCCTTAGAGCGCGTGAGCATTGGGTGATCATTAGAAGGAGCAACATGCATGGGAGCTGGAGACTCAGTGTGAGGATGAGTGTACGGGAGAAACTGGAATAGAGGCAGAAGGAGGTAATATGGGCTCATGTAAAGGAGAGGGAGGGTACTCAGATGATGGAGAAAGATTTGAGACACTGGGTGGTTGCATGAATGGGTCTGCATGAACATGACTAGGAGTGATCAAAGTTTCAGAAAAAGGATCAGAAAGAGGAGTCACGGGAGTTTTCTTTTTGTAGGGAAATATATTTTCATCAAATAAGACATCTCTAGTAACTATGATTTTTCCAGAGAAAAGTAGAACCTTATACCCTTTGTGGTGTGAGCTATACCCAAGAAAAACCCCAGTATCCGAACGAGCTTGTAACTTGTGCTGATTATAAGGACCTAAAAAGGGATAGCAAAGGCATCCAAAACTCTTGAGGGATAAGTAGTCTGGTTTTTGATGTAAAAGAGTTTCCAAGGGAGATGCAAACTTTAGAACTTTAGTAGGTAATCTATTTATGATATATACAGAAGTGGAGAAGGTATCGTCCCAATACTTCATGGGCAAACCTAATTGAAAGAGAAGAGATAGGCACATTTCGATAATGTGTCGATGTTTTCGTTCAGCGAGACTGGCACCGTTGTCGGGGATCGGTTTAAGTAGCATTTTCTGATTAATTTCATTTTGCAGCTTTTCTTTTTTTTTTTACTTTTTTTATTTTATTTTATTTTATTTTTGGTTTATGCCCCGTTCTTCTCGTACAGGTGAATTAATTTTTGATTTAGAGATTGAGAAGACTGCCCGAAAATTAACCAAGAAAACCAAGGAGTTGAAGGAAGCTACTCAAGTTCCAATGGCTGAAAATAACCAGAGGAATGAAGAAGAAAAACGTGTGGTGATTCCTGCGCAACAGAGACCTCAATTGATAAAGGAGTTAGGCCGCCACAGGAGCAACCGTCCTTTGTGCATTGTGCTGCCAACAATCAATGGAAATTCTGAAATACGGCCTGGATTCATCCAAGTGCTACCTAAGTTTGGAGATTTGTCGGGAGAAAGCGCACACAAGCATCTTGCTGAGTTCGATTTAGTTTGCGCCACGTTGCGTCCTAATGGTTTTTTTGAAAATAACTTGAGGTTATTAACTTTTTCTCATACTTTGCAGGGAAAAGCTAGAGATTGGCTTTTTGATCTTCCACCGAGTTTGATTTGAGCTTGGGATGACTTGGAAGAACAATTTTTGAGGAAATTTTTCCCAGAGTCAAGAGCCGAGAATTTGAGGATGGCCATCAGTAGCATTAAGCAAAAGAAAACAGAGAGTTTATCTGATCATTGAGAGCATTTTCAACAACTTTGTCGTAAATGCCCTGATCATGGATTTTCAGCATATCAATTGCTTACTAATTACTTTTATCGTGGTATGTATGTTTTTGACAGGAAGATTGTAGATGCTGCTTGTGGTGGAAGTTTGACTAATAAAACCTTGGAGGAAGCCACACAACTCATAATGGATATGGTATCTAATGGCCAACAGTATGAGGATGAGGTTGACGATCGATACATGCCGGTGCACAGGGCGGAAGATTCTGGAGTAACTGATAAAATTGATGCTTTGACTTCTTTAGTTAGAGGCCTTGCTGTAGCTCAAACTCAAAAGATGAAGTGTGAGATTTGTTTTGAAGTTACTCATTACACTGATTCTTGTCCATCTTTGCAGGATAATCGCACAGATCAAGCATGCATGGGATCTGGAGATGAGCAGTATATGAATGCGCAAAGGAATAGGAGGAACGACCATTTTTCAAATTCTTACAACCCGGGATGGAGAAATCATCCAAATTTTTGGTGGAATCAGCAAGAGCCCGGAGTTTATGTCCAAAAACCTCTGCAAGCTGGTCAGTATGCCCATACTACCAGCGCAGAACCAAGTATGAGCGACATCATGAAGAGCCTTGCTCAAAGCAGTGAAATCGTCAAGAACCTAGTGCAAAGTCAGCAAGCATTCCAACAGGAAATGCAAGTCGCTTTGGGTAATATGGGCATACAAATCACGCAATTGGCTACCCAAGTTACTCGGATCCAAAATAGCCAAGGGAAATTGCCCTCTCAAACGGAGTTGAACCCCAAGGAGAATGTGTCTGCTATCACTCTAAGGAATGGGAAGACGTTAGTTGAGTCGGAGCCTATACGGAAAGATGATGAAGCAAAACATGATGAAATGGTTGGGAGCAACACCAATGAGGAGCCAAAATCGCCCACCACCATTGAATCCACAAAGGTAAGAAAAGAACCTAAGATTCCAATTTCTCAATCACTGATTAAACCTTCTTTTCCTTCCAGGTTGACACATAACAAGAAGGAGGAAGAAGAGAAGGATATTTTGAAAGTTTTCAAGAAGTTCGAGATAAATTTGCCTCTTATTGATGCTATCAAACAAGTTCTCAGGTATGCTAAATTTTTGAAGGAGTTATGCTCTAAGAAAATGAAGTTCGGGAATGATGCAGAAAAAAGGGTGAGTGAAAATGTCTCGGCGGTCATTCAGAGGAAAATGCCACAAAAGTGTAAGGATCCTGGTATGTTCATTATTCCATGCATTATTGGCAATCAAAGAGTTGAGAAAGCTATGTTAGATTTAGGTGCATCCATAAATGTCATGCCATATTCTGTGTATAAAGATTTGAATTTAGGACCTCTGATGGAAACCGGTGTTGTCATACAGTTAGCCGATAGGTCTCATGCATATCATAAGGGAGTCGTTGAGAATGTTCTCGTGAAAATGAATGACATGTACTTCCCCGCGGATTTTTATATTGCTGATATGGATGATTCTTTTTCTCCGAAAAGACTTTTGATTTTATTAGGAAGACCCTTCATGAAAACTGCTAGGGCGAAAATTGATGTGGATAAAGGCCTTTTGAGTCTTGAATTTGATGGAGACATTGTTACTTTTGATATGTTTAAAGTTATGAAGCATGTTGAGGACCTTGAATCTGTTTCTATGATTGATGTTATTGACCCTTTGGTCGAGCATTTTGTTGAGAAATTCAGGGAGGATGAACTTGAGCGCGTTCTCATTGGTGCGCCGAGTGAAGAAGACGGAAAATCAGAGGAGAGTGATGCCATGAAGGAGATTATTCAGCTGTTATACGCTGCAGAAGATATTCCAATCCGGCACCTATCGAGCAGGATGCCCTTACCGACCAGTGCAGAACGCCAACTTCCATCTGTTGAGAAAGCACCGAAGCTAGAATTGAAGGTTCTACCTCAGCACCTTAAATATGTGTTTTTGGGAGAGCAAGACACGCTGCCTGTCATCATAAGTAAGGAGCTTGGTGAGGAACAAGGGGTACGATTGATTGAACTTTTGAAGATACACAAAACTGCCATTGGTTGGACTTTAGCGGACATTAAAGGTATTAGTCCCTCTACTTGCATGCATAGAATTTTGCTTGAACCTGACAGTAAGCCATCTAGAGATCCTCAAAGGAAATTGAACCCTGCTATGAAAGAAGTTGTGCTTAAAGAAATACTTAAATTGCTTGATTTAGGGATTATTTATCCAATTTCTGATAGTGTATGGGTTAGTCCAGTTCATGTGGTACCTAAGAAGTCTGGTTTTCAGTTAGTGAAGAATGAGAATAATGAGTTGATTCCTATGAGACTTCAAACCGGTTGGCGTATGTGCATAGATTTTAAGAAGTTGAATGATGCCACTTGGAAAGATCATTTTCCTTTACCATTTATTGATGAGATACTTGAAAGATTGGCTGGAAAAGAGTTCTTTTGCTTTCTTGATGGCTATTCAGGATACTTCCAGATTTTTGTAGCCCAAGAAGATCACGAAAACACCACTTTTACTTGTCCATTTGGTACTTTTGCTTATCGTCGTATGCCTTTTGGACTATGTAATGCACCTGATACTTTTCAAAGGTGTATGATGAGCATCTTTTCTGATATGATTGAGAATTGCATTGAGATTTTTATGGATGATTTTAAAGTACATGGTGATTCTTTTGATGCTTGTTTGTCTAATCTTGATGTTGTTTTGCAGAGATGCATTGAGACGAACCTTGTGCTAAACTTTGAAAAATGTCATTTTATGGTTAAAGAGGGAATTGTTCTCGGCCATGTGATTTCTAAAAGGGGTGTGGAAGTCGATAAGGCAAAAGTTGATTTGATTGTTAAGTTACCTTATCCTACTAACATGAAAGAGATTCGTGCTTTTATAGGTCATGCAGGTTTTTATAGGCGTTTCATAAAAGACTTCTCAAAAATTTCTCAACCGCTCACAAGGTTGCTTCATCAAGATGTGTCTTTTGTGTTCGATGAAAAATGCAAGGAAGCTTTCGATCTTTTGAAGCAAAAGCTGACCTCGGCACCTATCATTCAACCACAAATTTGGGGAGAACCATTTCAGATCATGTGTGATGCTAGCGATTTCGCCGTTGGAGCCGTTCTTGGGCAAAGAGTTGGAAAAGAGAGTCATGTTATTTACTACGCCTCCAAAACTATCAACCCCACTCAATGCAACTACACGACAACGGAGAAAGAACTATTGGCTATCATTTTTGCTTGTGAAAAATTTAGATCATATTTGATTAGTTCTAAAGTTGTTGTGTATTCTGATCATGCAGCACTCAAGTACTTATTTTCTAAAAAGGAGTCCAAACCTCGTTTAATTTGTTGGACACTTTTATTGCAGGAATTTAAACTAGAAATCAAAGACAAAAAGGGAGCCGAGAATCAGGTCGCTGACCATTTAAGCAGACTGCAGTCGAAGTCAGACGGTATGCCTATTTAGTCTCCTTTTGTTCGTCTAAACTTATGATTTCCATGTCTTTATTCGTACTATTTTCCCTCGTTTCATGATGTTTTTGCTCGATTTATGTTTCATTTTATGTTTCAGGATCATTGGCCTAAACGAGCGTCGAAATTGGAAAAGAAACGAAGAAGAATCAAGAAACGAGGAGAAAATGAAGACAAATGCCAAGGCACTAGTCAGCGGTCGCGTGACACTCCGCGGCCGCTGACTAGGCCATACGCGCCAGCGCCCAAGCCAGCCGAAGAGCGCGTGCCAGAGCAAGTCAGCGGTCGTTGACTTTGTGGCTAACTCGGGGCCGTTGCAACCAACCCTAGATTGGCACGGAGCCACCGGGTCAGTGGTCGCTGACCCCTACGCGGCCGCTGACCCGCCTCTCGCCTATATATGCTCGGCATGATTTTCATTCGGGAGACATGACTTTCGACCGGATTTTCGTCTCTAGTTTTCACACGATACTTTAGACTACTTTTCCAGCACCTTTTCATATATTTTCCGTTCATAGTTTAGTTCTTTACATTTTTTCGCTTTCAAATTAGCCGATAACAACATTCGTAGTTCGTAGTTCATTTTTAGATTTTTTTATTGTGGATTCAAAGACCGTTTCCAGTTCTTAATTCAAGTTCATTCGTTTTCCTTTTACGTATTCTTGTTTCATTTATTGCTTTAAATTCATTTTATTGTTTATGTTTTCAATTTTTTATTCCCTTTTCGATTTCCAGATTTCATTCCGTATTTCTTTTGCATTCAATTTCAAAGTTATTACTTTTCCTAGATTAGATTTATTTCGCTTCCTTAGATTAGATTTATTTCTCTTTCTTAGATTAGATTTAAATTGCGTTTCTTATTTACATTTTCGCCTAGATATAATATTTCAAATCAAATCATGTTTATTGCTTTTTGTTTTATGAACAAAGATTCGAATTGTCCTGTTAAGTCTTCCTTGAGAATACGACTTGGGTTGACTTACTATTGCTAGATGACCTCGTTCTAAATTACGAGCGACTCGAGCAATTTCAGTCGAATCAAATTTTGGCGTCGTTGTCGGGGAAGACTTTAAGCGATTTAATTCATTGTTCTTTTTCTTTTTTCTTTTTTATTTTTCCTTTTATTTTATTTTATTTATTATGTTTAATTTCTTCTATATTGTGGTACGCGTAACGTTTTTGTTGAGTGTTGTTTATGCAAGGTCGCCGTAGTGCTAAGAAGCCATTGACGCCCTTCATTGATAACATAAACCGAAAACGTGTTATCTTAGCCACCGTAGAAGAAGACATTGAGCACATTGACAAATTTTTGCTTCCGCGTTTATTCGAAGAGATGGCCAATGAGAGAGCGGACGAGAGACCGCGATATATGGGCGATTTCACTAAGCCCAAGTTCGGGACAACTGCTACTTCAGCCATCGTTCTCGATACCGCAGTCCGAAACTATGAGTTGAAGTCACACCATCAATCACTACTTCTGTCGTACCATGGACTCCCAAGTGAAGACGCATTGACGTTCATCCGAAAATATTGCACGGTGGTGCAGACTTTCCCGCTTCACTCGTTGACGGAGGATCAACTCAAGTTGAAGTGTTTCCCTTACACATTCAAGGATAGGGCCAAATCTTGGTTCTTATCTCTTCCATCCGGAACACTCACCACTTGAGGATTCGCTTGTGAGAAATTTATGTTGAAGTACTATCCGCATCACAAAACTCAAGAGGTACGTACTAAAATAATGAATTTCGCGCAAGCACACGACGAGCCATTCCATGAGGCGTGGGAGAGATTCCAAGAGCTACTTCAACAGTGCCCTCACCATCAAATGGCATCGGACATGCTTTGTTAATTTTTCTAAGATGGTTTGCTCCAAACTACTCAATTCATGGTGGACAGTTCGGTGGGAGAAAACATTGCAGTCAAGACGACGGAGGAGATGAACGAGATCTTTGAGACCCTAGCTACGAGTTTGCATCAGAAATCCACACGACCGAGACGAATGGAAGCCAGCGCAGTGACTACGAGCCCTGATCTCAAGAAACAAATGGCGGATATGATGAGGGAGCTACAAGAATTGAAGATGAATTGACCCCCATCACCGTCTATTCCGCAAGTTGCACCTGAGCCCTACGGTATTTGTGGCAACTACGGCCACATAGCGGATGAGTGCCCACGAATGGTGGAGATGACTGTTGAAGGCGAGGCAAAAATTTATGCCGCCCAAGGATTTATGCCTCAACCACCTCCACAACAAAACTCATGGAGAAATCAACAAAACATGGGGTGGAGGCCTCAATTTCAAGGAGCAGAAAACTTTCAAAATCAACGCCCTCAAGCTCCGAATTTCCAGCCTCAGTACCAGCGTCAATCGCAGTTATATTATCCACCACAACCGCCACAACAACAATTCTTTCCACCACAGCCGCAAAAATTCTATCCACCATCGGTGCCACAACAACCACATCTACCTGCTCCACCCCAACGATCATCTATTGAAGAAAGTTTGGCTGCTTTTATGCAAGAGAGCAAGAAAGCGCGAGAGGCCCAAGACGCCACAATTAAGCGTCTCGAGACAACTATGGAGCATATTTCTGGGGCCGTGAATCAACTTCAACAAGGCCAACAAACGGGAAAGATTCCGAGGTAAGGTCATCAACCACATCAGGCCCAAGCTGTGACGGTATTAAGGAGCGGAAAGACAGTGGATAACAAGGCAGTGAATCCATATGTTCCGCCTATTCCTTATCCTAGCAGACTAAGGAACGCGAAGCACGATCAGCAATTTGAGGACTTTTACAAAATGTTGTCCAAGGTAAATGTTAATTTACCTCTTTTGGAAGTCATTCAAAATGTTCCTGACTATTTCAAATTCTTTAAAGAATTGGCTGCAAAGAAGAGGAAGTTCGGTGATCGAGAAGTGGTGACAGTCTCCGAAGTGGCGAGCTCCATCATGCAGCAACCCTTACCTCCTAAGCAACACAATCCAGGTAGCTTTGCTATTAATATCGCTTTAGGAAACGGTAAGGAAGCGTCAGAAATGTTAGATTTGGGAGCCGAAATTAATTTGATGTCGTACTCTATTTTTAAACAATTAGAGTTAGGTGAACTTAGATCCACTCGCATGTGTTTACAGCTAGCCGATAGATCCGTTAGATATCCTAGATGTGTCATTGAGGATGTTTTGGTGCAAGTAGGTGGATTGATTGTTCACGTTGATTTTGTTGTTTTGGAGATAGGAGACGTGCATGAAAATGGTGTAGAGCATACACTCCTTAATTGCTGTTAAAAATGGCACGATTAAAATGTCTGTTCTAGGAGAGGAGATTTCTTTTTCTGCTCATAAGAACAACACTATACCATCCGCCGATTTTATTGATGATTGTTGTTTCATTGACACTATTGATACCTTGGCCGAGAGTTCTTTTTTGCAGGATTTTTCGAGTAAAGAAATTTTAGTGCAGGAAATTGACGAGAAATCCATCACTCCGGCAAAACTTGAGGAGATGCTGACACCTAGCAAAGTGGAACTCAAGAAGCTCCCCACGCATCTTAAATACGTGTTCTTGGAGGATGGAGAAAACAAACCAGTGATCATCTCATCCGAGTTGACAAAGGACCAAGAATGCTTACTACTTCCAATTCTCAAAAGCACAAACTCGCTTTTGGATGGGGCCTAGCGGACATTCGTGGCATTAGTCCCACTACATGCATGCATCGCATCAATCTTGAGGAGGGTGCCGTTCCAAAACAAGATAGCCAACGACGACTCAATCCAGTTCTCATGGAAGTCGTGCAAAAAGAAATTTTCAAATTGTTGGCGGAAGGTATCTTCTATCCCATTGCGAATAGCGAGTGGGTGAGCCCGATACATGTGGTACCCAAGAAGGGAGGAATCATGGTGGTCCTAAACGATAAGCAAGAGCTTGTTCTTCTCGACCTGTCACGGGGTGGCGGATGTGCATTGACTACCGCAAATAAAATGCCGCCAATAAAAAGGACCACTTTCCTCTTCCTTTTATTGATCAAATGCTAAATAAATTATCCGGGCATGAATTTTATTATTTTCTTGATGGTCTTTCAAGATATTATCAATTTGCTATCGCACCGGAGGATCAAGCGAAGATGGCGTTTACAAGCCCGTTCGGCACAAATGTCTATAGGAGGATGCCATTTGGATTATGCAATGCTCTCGGTACTTTTCAAAGGTGCATGATGTCCCTATTTTCAGAGATGATAGGGGATTTCGTTGAGATTTTCATGGACGACTTTTCGGTATTTGGTTCATCTTTTAATGACTGTTTAATTAAAATTGAGAAAGTATTTGAACGATGTGTTGAAAGCGGTCTAACATTGAGTTGGGAAAAGAGCCACTTTATGGTTAAAAGTAGCACTGTTCTAGGTCATATTGTTTCTAGTGCATGCATTGCGGTGCATAAGGCGAAAATGGAGGTAATTGAAAAATTACCCCCACCAAGAGATATCAAGGGTGTTAGAAGTTTCTTAGGTCAAGCAGGTTTTTACTGACATTTCATTAAAGACTTTTCAAAAATTTGCCAACCCCTTTGTTATTTACTCGATCAAGATGTTCCTTTTGATTTTGACGACTCATGTTTGCATGCTTTCACCATATTGAAAGAAAAGTTGGTTTCTGCCCCTATTATTATTGGCCCGGATTATTCTATTCCTTCCGAGATCATGTGTGACGCATCTAATTTTGCAGTAGGAGCTGTTTTAGGTCAACGAGTGGATAATATGCTTCGTGTGATTTACTATGCCAGTTTGACACTAAACTCGGCCCAAGTAAATTACACCACCACGGAGAAGGAGATGTTCGCCGTCATATTTGCCTTAGACAAATTTTGATCTTCTATCTTAGGATCTAAGGTAATAGTTCATAGCGACCATGCGGCCTTGAGATACTTATTGACCAAATCACAGGATTAATTAGGTGGGTTCTACTTTTACAAGAATTCGATGTAGAAATAAAAGATAGGAAAGGAAGTGAAAAATTTGTGGTTGATCATCTTTCTAGACTTGATCATTCACATGTTCATACGTCTTGTATTTCTGACAGTTTTCCTTATGAGAATGTCTCTGAAATTTTAATTACTTCTTGGTATGCCGACATTGTGAAATATTTAGCATGTAATCTACTTAGACCCGGCCTAACCTCCCAAGAGGAGAAACGATTTCATTATATTTGCAGACAATATTTTTGGGAGGAGCCTTACCTTTTCAAGTTAGGTAAGAATAGTATAATCCGACGTTGCATTCCGGATTCCGAGTAAGGGCAAGTGCTACGTTTCTGTCACGAATCCCCATGTGGAGGGCATTTTGGAGGACAAAAGACTGCTCATAAAGTTTTGCAAAGTGGACTCTTTTGGCCGACTCTCTTCAAGGACGCTCAAGCATTCTATTTAGCATGTGATAGATGCCAACGAGTGGGTGTCATAGGCCGCCGCAACGAGATGCCTCTTCAAAACATATTGGTAGTCGAAATTTTCGACGTGGGGTATTAATTTCATGGGCCCTTTCCCTTAAATCTTTTGGCTTTGAGTATATCCTTTTAGCAGTTGATTATGTCTCCAAGTGGGTTGAAGCTATCCCCACTAAGAATTGTGATGCTAATGTTGTTCTCAAGTTTGTGCAGGAAAACATCTTATGTCGATTTGGTTTCCCTCTAGCTATCATTAGCGATGGAGGAAAACACTTCTGCAATAAGTTGTTCGACAAATTGATGAAGAAAAATGGGATCACACATAAAGTTGCTACCCCATATTATCCACAAACCTCGGGGCAGGCCGAAACAAGCAATAGGCAAGTGAAAGCCATATAAGACAAAACCGTGAAACCTTCCCGGAAAGATTGGGCAATCAAGCTAAATGATGCCCTATGGGCATATAGGACGGCTTTCAAAAGCATTCTTGGGATGAGCCCATAACGTCTTGTGTATGTGAAGGCATGCCACTTGCCGGTCAAGGTAGAATACAAGGCTTATTGGGCTATTAGGTCAGCGACGTACGACCTCGACAGCGCAGCTGAGAGGCGAGCATTACAAATTTTCGAGCTTGATGAGCTTAGGAATGAGGCGTACGAGAGTGCACGTATCTACAAGGACAAAGTAAAGCGAATTCATGACCGTCGTATTGTGCACAAGGAGTTAAAGCTGGGAATAAAAATTCTACTTTTCAACTCTAGACTTCGATTATTTTCGGGCAAACTCAAATCAAGATGGAGCGGTCCATTCATGATAAACGATGTACTACCATCCGGGGCCGTCGAACTATATAGTAACGACGGGGAAGATTCTTTTCGAGTAAATGCATAATGGGTAAAACCGTACATTGAAGGCGACTTTATGCCCGAAGTTGTGGAGTCAATGCCTATATCCGATCCTCCGTTACATTAGTTCCATTTCGTCGAGCTAACGACGTAAAATAAAGAACTTCGTGGGAGGCAACCCACGCTCGTTTTTCCCGTTTTTCATTTTTACTTATTTTTATTTTTATTTTATTTTATTTTGATTCTTTTATTTATTTTTGGTCTTTTTCTATGTTCGTAGGTATCGACGAGTTGGGAGAAAACCGAGTCGAAAACAATTCACGGAGGAAAAGTATGGATTTCACGAGAGCAAGTCAGCGACCGCGGCAGGTTCAGCGGCCGCTGACCTCGCGCTCAGCCCACGCGCCAGCGCCCGCGGACGTGCACCACACCGTGTCAGCGGTCGCTGACTACTCAGCGGCCGCTGGACTATGTTTCGTAAATCCTCCCAAAATACCTCCAACCATTTACGTACCCACACTCAGCGACCGCTGACTAGTCAGCGGCCGCTGAGGCCACCCGGAACCACCCTATTTTACATTCTCTCTCCTTATTTCTCCCCCTTTTCTCCCATTCTTCATCTCCAATTTCTTCCAAACCCTAACCCTTTTGAATCTTCAATCTTCAATTCCTCCTTCCATACTTCATAATTTCATCCAATTCTTTGGATTCACCACTACTTTTCCATCTTCTATCATTCTATTCGATCAAATTTTATTTTCACCCATAAATTCAACCCAAATCCCAAACCCTCATTCCATCTCTACTTTTGCACACCAAGTGTTTGTCAAAATTCCAATGGGGAGAAAAAGATCCAAGACTAGTAAGGTGGGGCAATCTAGCCGACAAGGAGACGGCGACGAAGAATTTCATCCCGTTCGTGACCACATCCCAACTTCTGATGCCCCGTTTCTAATTTATAACAATCAAGAGGGTACACTCTACACTCGTTTTATTTCGCTTGATCTCACACTTCCACGCACTTTAGATTGGGATCTTATGTCTAGCGTAGGCATTACATCTAAATTAACTCACTATTTGAAGAACATTGGTTTGGATAAATATGCTAGATTAGAAATTGATGGTTATAGGGAGTTAGGACTTGAATTCCTCACTACTTTTGATGTTGCCTCTGATTTTAAATCGTTTAAATTCCGTTATCGTGGCATTGTTCATACCATAACCACTACTATGATGAAATCCATCTTTGGATTTCATACTCCGGGGCTCCATCGGGTGCCCTAGAATTTAATTTGAATCTAGTTTGGTTTGAGCTTATAGGTTTTCATAATTGGGCATCGGGAGGAATGTCCAGTGGCTTTCTTCGAGACCCCGAGATCGGCGTCCTCCATAAGTTTATTGCCTACTCTATCTCGGGCAATGAACAAGCCAACAAAGTGAACACAGTGGAATGCTTCCTACTCCATTGCGCTATCAAGAAGACGAAGATATGTCCAACTTCTTTCATATTCGAGGCCATCTAGTCGATTCAACGGCGGAAGCGGGCCCATGCGTCCCTTCTACACCTTGCCACCCCCACTAGCCATGCACCTCAAACTCATCGGTGCCAATGGCCCTCCCAACCATGAGCCACTCCTCACCAAATACATCGACATCAACGAATTGAGGGGTGCACCATTCACCCTCTCTCGCACCGAGTTAGTGCCACAAGAGCGGAGGAGATGCGCATATGGAGGATGGTGAGGAAGCTCCATCCGAGCACGAGGAGGATGAGCAAGCCGAGGACGAGGCCGACGCCGCTTGGCTAGGCTATGACCACGTGGACACCGCCGGCGGATCCGAGTGGGGTACCCAGTCACAATGGGGCGGACAGTCTCAATGGGGCACCCAACCTCAATGGAATGCTCAATGGGAGCAGTTCACTTCCGAGGTCACCACGGGGATACACGAGATGCGATCTGACATCCGCGACCTCCATACTCGCCTCGACACACACCAACAACAGTGGGAGGCTCAGAACCGGGCGATAGAGGAGAAAACCCGGCTACTTCGGGAGATGCAACAACAATGGTCCTCTTGGACCCTTGGCGGCGTACCCACCTATCCTCCTCCCGACCAACAGTGAGCCTTTATCTCACTGTTGAGGTACCTCTATTGCTTTCCTTTCCTTTTCGTGTGAGTGTGTTTTCCGGCTATCTTTTGTTTTTCCCTTTGTGTCTTAGTTTTTGTTTGCATGTTTTCTTTCCATTTGTTGTCCCGAATGACGTATTTCAGGAACGTTTCTCTATCCCTACTCTCTAGATCTTTACTTTCCGCAATGAGGGCATTGCTCTATATTTGTAGGGGGGGAGGGGTGTCTTTTTATGCGTGCATTCGTAGTTTTATTTTAGTGTCTTGTGAGCATGCAAGATCTTGATTTTTTTTTAGCTACTTGGTCTTGATACATCGTGGGTAAATCGAAGCATGACTTATGTTTGAGATGAGACATGATTTGAATTCCTTGATTGATTGGAGTTGATTTATGTTGTGAAACGTAGATGAACTAAGAAGGTGTAGAACATTATGACCGGATTGTAGATCTTAGTAGAACGATTAAAACAGTGATGCATGATGATATAAATTGATTGATTCAATTGGTTAGTTGTTTATGACCACTTGTTGCATAACCATATTTTTATTAAATGAACTTTGTCGAGAGGTCTTTGCTCCTATGGGAGCCGTGAGCATGGCAAACCGCGTGAGGATACATTAGGGAACCCCTAATTGTTCACACATCGTGACAATGACCATATAACTTGACATCGTTCTAAGTAATTTTCTTAAAGTTCTTGAAAAATAGGAATACAAAAGGATTCTACCCCGCTCTCTTAAATCAAATATACAAATTTATAAAAGAGATGGGTATGAGAAACCACACCGGGAAAACTCGATCATTCGGAGTACTCACCCAGTGAATATTGTCCTTAATATTCCTCATGTTGAAAAGAAAGTAAAGAAAAGAAAAAGATACGCTATTTAAGATGGATAAAAACTCTAGCCGATTATGTGATCTCAATAACATCTTTTGCATCATTATTTTGCTTTGTTCGAATTGATTATAATCTAGTCTAGATGGTCTACTTGCTTCTATGATCTCTATGTGACGTGATATGGTGATATGAAGATCAATTTTGGAATGATTTGAAGTCTAGTCAAGAACGCATGCATGATTAGATTTTTTTCCCTAGCAATAGTTTAAACTAAGTTATGCTTGAGGACAAGCAAAGTTTTGTGTGTGGAGGGTTTGTTTAGTCTCCTTTTGTTCGTCTAAACTTATGATTTCCGTGTCTTTATTCGTACTATTTTCCCTCGTTCCGTGATGTTTTGGCCCGATTTATGTTTCATTTTATGTTTCAGGATCATTAGCCTAAACGAGCGTCGAAGTTGGAAAAGAAACGAAGAAGAAACAAGAAACGAGGAGAAAATGAAGACAAGTGTCGAGGCACTAGTCAGCGGTCGCGTGACACTCCGCGGCCGCTAACTAGGCCATACGCGCCAGCGCCTGAGCCAGCCGAAGAGCGCGTGCCAGAGCAAGTCAGCGGTCGTTAACTTTGCGGCTAACTCAGGGCCGTTGCAACCAACCCTAGATTGGCACGGAGCCACCGGGTCAGCGGCCGCCACTGACCCGCCTCTCGCCTATATATGCTAGGCGTGATTTTCATTCGGGAGACATGACTTTCGACCGGACTTTCATCTCCAGTTTTCACACGATACTTTAGACTACTTTTCCAACACCTTTTCATATATTTTCCGTTCATAGTTTAGCTCGTCTCGACCTCGATCCAAGAGTCAAGACCTAGATAGTTCTTTACATTGTTTTTCGTTTTCAAGTTAGTCGATTACAACATTCGTAGTTCGTAGTTCGTTTTCAGATTTTTTTGTTGTGGATTCAAAGACCGTTTCCAGTTTTATTGTTTATGCTTTCAATTTCTTATTCTCTTTTCGATTTCCAGATTACATTCCGTATTTCTTTTGCATTCAATTTCAAAGTTTTTACTTTTCCTAGATTAGATTTATTTCGCTTCCTTAGATTAAATTTATTTCGCTTTCTTAGATTAGATTTAAATTGCGTTTCTTATTTACATTCTTCGCCTAGATATAATATTTCAATTCAAATGCTTTTTATTGCCTTTTGTTTTATGAACAAAGATTCGAATTACCCTGTTATGTCTTCCTTGAGAATACGACTTGGGTTAGCTTACTATTGCTAGATGACCTCGTTCTAAATTACGAGCGACTCGAACAATTTCAGTCGAATCAATGCCCATACCGGACGACTTTCCAGATGAACAACTTTTAATGGTTGACGGTAAGACCCCGTGGTACGCTGATTTGGTTAATTATTTAACGGCTGGTGTTTTTCCTAAGGGTATGGAGACACAACGCAAGAATAAATTGAGGAGTCAAGCCAAGTATTTCATATGGGACGAGCCCTATTTGTGGAAAATATATTCCGATCAAGTGATTTGACGTTGTATCCCCAATGATGAGATTCATTGAATTCTGGTGTTTTGTCGTACCCATGTATGTGGTGGTCATTTCGGTCCAAAAAGGACGGCTCATAAGATTCTTGATTGTGGTTTTTATTGGGAGACCATCTTTAAAGATGCCTACAATTTTTGTAAGAGTTGTGATCGTTGCCAACGCACAGGTAATATCTCTTCTCGTAACGAGATGGCTCAGGTTCCTATTTTGGTATGTGAAATTTTCAATATTTGGGGTATGGACTTCATGGGTCCGTTTCCTAGTTCGTTTGGAAATTCTTACATTTTATTAGTCGTGGACTATGTTTCGAAATAGGTGGAAGTTAAGGCCACCCGAAACTAGTGATTCCAAAGTGGTTGCAGGTTTCCTTAAAGTCTAACATCTTTAATAAGTATGGTGTACCTCGAGCCATCATATGTGATCAAGGCACGCATTTTTGTAACCGCACTTTGTCGGCTTTGTTCAAGAAATATGGAGTGCATCATCGAGTTGCCACCGCCTACCACCCACAGTCGAACGGACAAGCTGAAGTTTCAAATCGAGAGTTGAAAAGCATTCTTGAGAAGACGGTGAACCCAAGCCGAAAAGATTGGAGTCTGCGTTTAGATGATGCGGTATGGGCATACCGCACAGCGTTTAAGTCACCCATTGGAATGTCCCCATGCCGACTGATTTTTGGGAAACAATGTCATCTACCCATGGAGTTAGCGCATAGAGCTTTTTGGGCTGTGAAGAACTGTTTCCTCGACGAGGATTTTGTGGGTCGAGAGAGGAAATATCAATTGCAAGAGTTGGAGGAGCTTAGATTGGAGGCGTATGATAACGCAAGTCGATACAAGGAACGCACAAAGTTTCTCCATGACAAGTGCATTCGAAGGAAGTCTTTTGAGATTGGGCAGAAAATTTTGCTTTTCAATGCTCGTTTTAGGATTATGCCTGGCAAGTTGAAATCTCGTTGGTTGGGACCATTTGAGGTTGTTAATATTAGCTCACACGGTGCCATTATCATTAAAAGTTTGGAGACTCAGAAAATTCTCAAAGTAAATGGTCAGTTGTTGAAACCATACTACGAAGGAGTGCCGTTAGTTACTTGCGAGGTTTTGAGTTTGGCCCCACCACTAATCACCTGAGATTGAGCACGCAAAACGTCGAGCCTAGGACGTTAAATAAGGGCGCTTATTGGGAGGCAACCCAAGACTTGTTTTTATTTATTTTTATTATTTTTTTATTATTCTTCTAGCCTATTATATCTATTATTTATTTCCATTTTTCATATCTTACCTATTAATATTTATATTTATTATTTACTTTTTATTTATTTTTATTTGCAAAAAAAAAAACCATTCAATCATCGGACTGATCTGTTTTTTGTTTTGCTTGGCCAGGTTTTGGAGTAAGTCCTGCCATGAGTGAAGCCCAAATTTAACTCACAATTTCCTTCACCCAAGCCCGTTTTAGCAATAAACCCAGCCCAAACCCAAAGCTCCATATTTCTTCCTAGCCCAACATCCCACCCATTTTTAATCTTCACTTGGAAGTCAAAAATCCCCAAATTCAAATACTTTCACCTCTGCGTCTCTTCACTACACTCCTCCTCAACCTTGTCGCCTTCACACCCACGCTCGCACCACCCTCTTCTTCCCCATTACCATAGTCACGCTGCCCTCTACTATGCCGAAGACTCATTGGACGCTCGGCACTTCATCCAAGAAAGCAGGTTTCCGACCACCATCACCACCCCGTCGCCCACCCTTAGGAAAAACACCCACGAAAATTATCTTTTATTATTATTATTATTATTTTTTAGTTGCATCGTTCTTGAATCTTTGTTTTGATGGATTTTTGTTGTTTTGAGTCTCTTTGGCCACTTTGAAAATTGCATCATGAATGTGATAGATTAGAATACGTCTTTGTGGTTTGTTTGGTTGAATTCCTTGATGAAACTAATTTTGTGAACGCCCGTATGTGTTAACGGATGAGGAAGTGTGCAAATTGATCCAACCTTTGAAAGCCTACTTATATGGTGAGAATTGAGCCAATGAGCAACACATAAATTGCTCATTTACTTTCTTTGTTGAGTGATTCCGTATTCTTGATTTCTTGATGTCCGATTTGCCTTGTTGTCATAGTTGAAACTTTGAAATTGAATTTTTGTGCATGAACGTGATTTAGGCATTCTTTCTTTGGCTATTTGATTGAAAATCACCTACATCTTCTCCCTTGTTAGCCCACTTGAGCCTTTACCCCATTTTCTTGGATTATGAACCCACAAATTCTTGAACCATAGCCTTTTTAGACTTCTTTGTCCCACCAACAACTTGCAAGTACTTGAAGGATGAAATGTGACGAACAAGTGAGCATGTGTTTGAATATTAGCACTTTAAAATCGTTATGCTCTTGAAGATGGTGTACTTTTGAATTTTAGAGGATATGAATTGATGAAGTCGAGTTTATGTGGTCCCATCCAGCCACTTTTTTGATTTATAAGCGTTGCAGCACTCAGGTCCCGAAAAAGAAAAAAAGAGGTAAAATAAACAGGACGGGCAGACTGAGAACATGAGAGAAGAGGAAAAATGAAGTGAGAATTTTGATGTTTGGCTTGCAAGTTGTTGGATTATTTAGCCCCTTGTTATCTACTTTCTTTTTTACTATCCTACCTTGTACCCTAGCCCCGTTACAACCACATGAAGTCCTAATGATTTGTGCACGAATTCTTTCATTTTGTGGACACAGTGACATATTGGAAAATCTATGATGGATAGAGTCGAGTTACGTGTGTGTGAATTAACCATACCTCTTATTATTGAGTGACTTTGAGTTATCCTTGTGAGGGTAGATTGAATTGCACAGTTTTGACTTAGATGAAGGGTGTACGCACAAAATTATGTGGATTCAAGGAAAGGTTTGTGTTTTGAAGGTGGTTGTATTTTGATCTTGATCATGATTGATGTCTTTTGATTAGTGGCCGAGAGTCTTATTTTTTTTTGTCTCGAATCGAGTCCCTTTCTTATGCTTCTTCGGTTTACAATTCTACGTGTGCTCGAGGGCGAGCATTGAGTAAGTGTGGGGGGATTTGATTAGGTGCATTTTATATACCTATTTTGTGATATTTTTATATGATTTTGGATATTAATTATTCACTTACTTGTGCTTAATCGTCAAATTGTAGATTTTTTCGACACTTGGAACGATTGATTGATTTTGGGAATATTTGGAGAAAATTGCAAGGATTAATTGGAAGGACGATCAAGAAGATACCTAATTACTTGGAGAATTTTCTTATTAGCTATGTTTTGGACTTGATAATTATTGCCCTTATTTTGGCAACTAGTCTAGGTTAAATTAAAGATTATATAATTGTGTGCTTAGACACAATTTGTACGTGACTTTTCCCATAGAGATACAGCCGCCCACTTTAGAGGGAGACTTGGGTTTTGTTCTTTTCTCCAACATTGTTTACGTGAAGTCAAGCCACACTTTGTGGCAAATTCCAATTCTAAAGTTTGTTTATTATAATTATCTCCACTATTGCTTATTTAATATATATTATTTATTTGATTATGTTCTGTAGCTAAACTTTTTATTCCAACATCGATTAAGGAAGCCCAGACGCGATCATTCTGTGAGATCTAATTTATTCTTTCTCCGTTAATTCGTATGCAAATATTTGTTGTTCTTTAATTTCTCTGTGATTTAATCGTTTTATTCATCTAAGTAGTGCGCAATATTTAGTTGAGTAGAATTGATTAATAGCCAACTGAATCGGCCATACGTAATCGTGGTGTAGATTTAATTAGTGGTAAATTGACTATCTAGTCAAGGGAATGACAATCATAATTCGATAATCTTGCGTCAGAGTTTGTCGGTTTAGAATCGGGTCTCTTTAGTTCTTAATGTTGTCGACTCATTATTTCTCATATTTGTTAGTTTTTATTTACAATTTATTTTTTTTAAGAAAAACCCAAAAATATATTCTCTATTTATTGTTTATTTATTATGAGAAATAATGAGCCGACAATATTTGACAAGAGATCGTATGATGAATGCCATGTTGGGTGAAAAAGGTAGTCAAACTTCTATACTCACCACCCCAATCTGTCTGAATGGATTTGATTTTGGCCTGGAGTTGATTTTCAGCCAGTGATTTAAAATGTAAGAACACATTATGAACCTCCCCTTTTGTTTTTAACAGATAGAGCCATACATACCTACTGTGATGATCAATGAAGCTTACATGGTATGAGAAACCATTTGTGCTAGTGAGAGGAGCTAGACCCCATAGATCACTATGTATAAGATCAAGTGGTGAGGTATGAAGATGGATGAAACTAAAAAAATACATGGTTATCTTGGGCAAACTGAGATACACTTAACAAGTTTTTTATGATATGTGGTACATGTAAGAGGTTATGAAGAACAAAGGGTCTGGAGTAAGGAGGTGAGGAAAGAATGCCCTTACCTATATGAGCAATATCAACCCCTTGGCCATTTCCCATGTGTAACTTGGTGGCACCATTATATTCTGAGGCAGAGTGGAGGCTAGAAAGATCACCAGTGACATGGTTTGTCACACCAGAATCGGGATACCAAGAAAAATCCTAACCATAGTCTGAGGAAGCATAAGTAGAACCAGTGGCAACTTGAGCAATATTGGCACTTGGGGTATAGGATGGTTGAGCTTGTTGCATAGCCTGCTGTTATTGGTTTTGTTGCTTTGGAACAAAAGATTGGTCAAACCTGTACCAACACCTATCAACGGTATGGCCAAGGGTGTAGCAGATTTGGCATATGGGTTTGCTGCCAGAATTCCTGCCTCGTCCTCTAGCACCTCCTCTATTGTAGCCATTCCTTCCTCCTCCTCTATTGTTGTTCCCATTGAAACCACCTCTGCCACGGAAATTACCCCCAGACCTGCCTCCTCATTCAGTATTATACTAAGACATGAAGTGGAGTGAAGGTTGAGAACCATCCATATTTAGAGCAGTAGACTTGGTGGACTTAAGTCTACTTTCAAAACTCAAGAGCAGTGAGTGGAGATCCATAACTGTACAATCAGATTTGGTACTGATGGCCACCATTACAGAGTCATACTCCGAACCAAGGCCATTTAAGATGTGCATAATGTGATCTTCACTAGAGACTTCATGGCCAATAGAGTTGAGCATGTCACAACATGTTTTGAGTTTAGATAGGTAATCTGCCATCTAAGAGAATCATTTTTGGTAGTTTGCAGCTGAAGTTTGTATTGCATAACTTTAGCTCGTGACTGATTAGCAAAGTTGGTTTATAAGGCATTCCAAATGGAGGAAGAAGTAGTAAGACCCACGATTAACAACATAATGTTTTCACACAAAGAAGCTTACAACCAAGCTGATATCACTTGATCTTGCCTCTCCCATACAGTAAAAGTTGGGTTGAGCGACTGTTTGAGAGTGGCTCTTTGTTTTTCCTCGATCCATTTTGGTGGTAAGTGTAAGAAACCAGTAAGATAGTCCTCCAAGCCGTAACTTCTGACCATGGCAAGAACTAGTTGTCTCCATATTAGAAAGTGAAAGTGTATCAACCTACTCTAAGTGAATATTTGCGGAAGCTAAAGTAGAAGACACGAGATAATTTTTGCGTAGGTTATCAATTAATAACCTACACGGAAGCCTTACGGCCAAAAAGAACAATCAAAAAAAGTGTTGAGCTATTACAATGTTGAACACGACAATAACTACAACATTATTACTAAAATACTAAATGTATGTTCTTACGAGCTAAGAAGCATACAGAATTAAAACTACGAAATTAATCTGCAAATGCGTCTTTCTAGGGCCTTGTAACTGAATGAATGATTCTACTATTTATAGATAGACTACATGGGCTTGGATCCATAAGTGTAGCAACTGTTCAGCCTATGTCTCCACAATTCTCACAGTTCAGTTGTTGTGCTCCGCAAATCTGCCTGGAATTGTGGAACTA
>JAPKLX010000295.1:233935-252984 GCA_026898415.1 Leonotis leonurus | reverse complement strand
CAACCTGTTTGTTGACTCCGAGATTTGTGGAACAGAATTCCACTTAGTATGAAACTCTCAACTGCCTAGTATGACTTGGTCTTCCTTCAAGTCTTCGTGCATCCAAGTCATCCTTCCACGTGTCTGTTGCGTTGGACGCTAAGTCAACACCAGTTGTTATGTTGAGTCAAAAGCCAAGTCAACGTTCCTGTGAAGAACACAAAAACAAATATGTTAGGTCAACATTACAGATAACAATAGACTTCAAATACCTACAGAAAGTTGGTGTCCTTTAGTTTTATGGGTATATGTGTATTTTGTAGATAAATAATGGAGTTTTGGATATTCGTGTTTGTGTTGTTTAAACCTATCTGCCGTGGATCCGGCGGATATATCACTCATGGTGGAAAGAAGAGAAAGAAAAGAAACAAAGAAGGAAAATATCAAAAGCTATGCCCTAGATGTCTAGCTCTGATACCATAAAAGAGTATGCATTGTTGTAGGAAAGAAAGCATGCATTGTTGCAGAGACAATAAATGTTCTTGCATTAAAGAGTATTACAATGCTTTTCATGCGTACAAGAGCAGCATTTGCAATGCTTTTATAGACACCTAAACTCTAGAATAAGAGGAATATTCTCAGGATATCCAAATACAAGTGGATCAATCAAATAGCAACAAGTGTCTCTTGCTTAGTGGATGCTGCATCTTCATGAGCTGGTAAACACTTCAAGGCATAGTCATCTTGTCCATGCATACATTCATGTGAGCTAATTGTGACTGGAACTCTATCACCTTGGCAATCCTAAAGAGTACAGGAGTGTCGTAGGCAGTTTATAATACATCACTATCACTCGTCCTGACATATCTTTTGCTGTAAATAAAGTTAGCCAATATATATCAAATCCTTTAGATACACATTGGTGGGCTGTGAAGAAAATTCTTCGCTACATTGCTGGTAGTCTTGATCATGGTCTTAATATCACAAGAACTGCGCAATTTAATTTGATTGGTTTCTCTTATTCAGATTGGGCTTCCGATATTGACAATAGGCATTCTACTTCTGGCATGTTAATATATTTTGGTGGCAATCTCGTTTCTTGGGCTTCAAAGAAGCAAAGTGTTGTCTCTTGTTCTAGCATCGAAGCTGAATATTGAAGTTTGGCTCATACCGTTTCTGACATCCGTTGGTTCACATTCTTATTTCATGAACTTGGTATTCCACTTTCTGGCACTCCTATTTTTTGGGTAGATAATTCCAGCACCATATCTTTGGATTCGAATCTCATTCTACATGCCCGCACTAAACACATTGAATTGGACATTCATTTTGTACGTGAAAAGGTTGCTGCTAAACTTCTCCAACTCTGTCATCTCCCTTCCATTGATCAAGTAGCTGATGTTTTAACTAAACCTTTGAGTCTTCAATTCTTTGCTCGTCTCAAGAACAAGCTCCCAGTTCTTTCTCTCGCATCGCTCGAATTGTGGGGGGATATTGGAAATAATAAAGTTTATCATGGCTGCAATGTTTGCATGGATCCAAGGTTGAAGATGAATGCTTGGCACGTGACTTGACTAGTCAACAACACAACAAGAGTAGCATACTTAGTCAACGCAATAAAGAGAATGTGGTAGAATAGTCTAGACTAGGTCAGGTGTTGTTTTGTTATTGGTTGTAATGGTATATTCTTTATTTCATAGGATTATGGCTGAATCTCTTGCCTACTATATATTGGCATGAGTTATAGCTGCTGTAGAAACAAGTCTGAGAACTATAATACGAAGATGTTTCAATTGTGGAAAGTTATCTTTTCCTTTACTGCTTTTGTTTGTATTCTATTAGAGGGTGTCCTGTGCAGAAAAATTTGGGCTTTTGCCCAATTATTATTTCCTTACATGATTTGAGAGAAAAGGGAGTGGATTACTGAATATTTTTCCGGAGATGGAGACTTCCAGATAAAATTTTGAAGGATGAGGATAGAGGAATCTAAAGCTATAAATTGAGACATAAATCAAGAGATAAGTGAGAACAGAAGGGAAACCAGATGATGCGGAAAGTCGACGACAAGGTTTCGCCGGAGAAGAAGGAGAGAAGCTTCTGCGGGACCTTGGGAGAGAGAGAGATCGAGAGTTTAAGTGTGAAGAGATAGAGCGTAAAGTAGGCGAGGATGGCAACGACAGCGAATTCGATGGAGAGGCATTGTGCCGAGAATAATCAAGTAGAGGAATATGGCTATTGTTCTAAGTAGTGCGAGAGAAGGATGACGATGAGGGCAAGAATTTGGCTGCCAGTTTTGGAGACAAATAGAAATTAGGGCTAGAATTTGGCTGCTATTTTTGGAGACAATAGAAATTAGAAGAAATAAAATTAACGATTAAATCTGAAAATTTAAATGAAATATGATTGGGCCGGATTTTCAATTGGGCCGAGCTCTTACTTAAAATGATTGAACTAGATTCAATAAAGGTATAGGATCAATACATGGCCGAAAATGATAATTAAATTTGAGCTATTTCCTAATTAAATATTTGAACTCTTGTTTATTAATGGAATAATTTTATTTAATTAATATTAGTTAATTAAGTTATTAAGACTTGCCTAATAATTATTTTTTTTTAATAATTATTTAATTAAGGATTATTAATTAATTGCAAATAATTAATTAGTAAAAGAGTTGAGACTTGAATATTTTATAAGAGTCTCTAATTATATAGAATGTTATTATAATTTTCGATTTCTTTGTAGGATTTTATTATTCTAAAGGAATTAATTGCAAGAAAGCAATTAATTAGTTATTGAATTATGTTAGATGGTTATTGTTTAGAATGAAGTTAAGGTTTTACATAAAATCTTAGGTTTTGCAACAATTTAATAGAACGAATATGAAGCCCTAAAATAGATTAAGTTTTGTGTATCGAGTCAAAGTAGATGTTATCTATAAAATTTAAATGTCTATAAATGTGATTAAGTGTCTAAAGGTCAACTACGTGGTGCTTATTGAATGTGAGGATTAACACTGACTTTGTAAATCGAGGAATGTTTTAATCGACGGATTTATTTCAAAAGTTGGGTTTACTACAAACTATACTCTTGCTATAATGAAGCATGCTTTAAAGAATGAATGTTTATGGAAAGAATTATCATGCATAAAATGTTTACGATTTTATGTATGACGTCTATCTGTGTTGGCTTGCCAACGTATGTAATTGATCAGATCTTGAGTCATGTGAGCTTACTGGCCAAGGTTAGTGTACACAGAAGCCGTGGACTGTGAGCTCGTTGGGGGATGCGTTTGCGGAAAAAGGTCTTCTTCCCCGGCGTAGTTACAAATATGGATAATGCATAAATGAAAGAAAACGGATTTGTACCAAGTTTATGAAAGGAAAATAAATATTTAGTATTCACAAGCATTTACGTAAAACCTTGTGAGATACTGTTATAATGCATGATGATAAAATGTTTTAGGCATAACCCACAGAGTACATCAAGTACTCAGCCCTACTTGTATTTCCAAACACTTGCAGGTTGAGCGATGTGGCGATGGCGGTGGTGCTGAGAGGAGGTTTCTTGTAGTTGAGTATTTAGAGATAATGTATATCTTCATATTTGCGTTAAGTATTTTATCTTCCGATGCAATACTCTGCCTTCTATTGATTTTCTCTTTGCAACTATGAACCTTCGAATTATAATTTGGTACTTTGTTTAGGTTGTATAGTACTTTAATCCTTCGAGAATGTGTGCAACCCTTATGAAATATTGAAATTTCTAGCCACCGATTTTCTTAACATCTACGAAGACACTCATTTGTTCCTTATTACTTCTCAGTTATCATTAGTTTCTCCATTGTCTCAATTTATTTCTTGTTTCTATCATCATATCCCAAGTCACACTCCGATCATTCCGTCATTGAAAATTGGAGGTGTGACAATTAAAGATAAAAGAAATACATATAAAGTATAATAATAAAATACATTTAAAATATCTATCTACTAATAGATAACTTAGTACGTGGGTAATAATGAAGTTCAATTTCATTATATAATAATGAAGTTCAATTTGATTGAAGTATCAAATATACATCGAAATATACTCATTGACTATTCTTTTATATTAATGAAAATGATATTTAAATATGAAATAATATAAAAATTAATATAGAATATATAAATAAATAAGAAGAGTATACATTATTTTATATATTAGTATTTTAATAAAAAAAAATAACGATTCATTCAATTTTTATTATCTATATTCAAAAATATATGTGGATTTTTCGAATAATAATATAACTAAAATTATGTTATTATAATAATCATATGTAATAAATCATATATATTAAAAAAAAAAAATCAAACTTTAGAAATTTTTATGTAATTTATTTTTATTAGATTTGAAAAGCATATAATCTAATATAGAACTTTAGACATTTTTATATAATTTACTAATTTTCATTAGATTTTAAAAGATTGTACATAATCAATATAAATTAATATTAAATAGTTATCGAACTATAAATATCGAATTAATATATCACTATATATATTATATTTATTAAAATAATACTTAAATATGGAATAATATATAATATGATCTATGATATAAATAGAAATAAAAATATAACATAAATATCGTATGCCTACTTGGAAATAACAACATATAATATTATATATGATTAATATATAGATAAAATTCCAAAAATCTAGAAAAATAGAAAAATTTAAATGGGAGGCTGTGAAGATTTCAAGGGCTGAGGTGGACAGCTTGGGCCGAACTTGTATTATAGTATATATTTTACTTGTTGCTTTTAATATTCCAGTATATATATATATTGTTTGGACTATATACTTCATACGTCCTATTTATAACGGCACAATTTCTTTTTTGTTTGTCCTATTAATCTTGGCAAATTATCAAAAATGGGTTGATATTAGTCTAAATAATTAGGGTCTAATCTTGTTAACTTACATTTAATTAATTAAAATGTGAAAATTTAAATTTAGAATCAAGATTAAAATATTTATTATTACATACTTAAAACCCTTTGAAGTAAACCCCGTGTCCGAAATTTTTTTATCATTATGAATGGGATGGAGTGAGTATCATCTTGCATTCAAATGAGATTTAAGGGTGTACTGGTTGTAGGGTTTGTATGATTTTTTTTTAGATTTTTAAAGTTTGAGATCTTCGATTTAATTTTTCAAAAGTTTTTAAAAATTCTTAGGTAAATTCAATATGGATTTAAATATTCTATAGATTTTCTTGGATTATAATCACAAAGTATCTTATAATCACAAGAGATTTCAACATATTCTCCAAAATAATTTTAAAGACGAAAGGTCAGAAAAAAAAAAACCCTTATTGTTCTTCTAATAACACCCGACCCTCTTTCTCATATTTTGAACCCCTGCGCTTATGAAACCTTGCTCATATTTTCAATCAATAAGGTATCTTTCTTCTAATTTCCTTTCCAATTCATGGTTTTTCTATTCAATTCATGTATGATGATGTGATCTTCTCATCAAATTTGATTAGTTTTGTGAAAAAATTGAATCTTTCTTGGAAAATAGTCCATGAGTTCCACAAATTCAAGGTCGGTTAAGAGCTTATTTGTGATATGTTCTAAGTCTGATTTTATTTTTTACCTTTCAAAAAAGAACATGTTTCCGACATCATTATTATGTCTTATGGACTATGTTGTTTTTATATAAATGAAAATTTTACTATGATTTATATTAATTTGGGTTATTTATTAATGAGTGTTAACTCCGAGTTGAGTGAGATGTTATGATGTTTGGTTTAGAATAAAAAGATTTTCTGAATATCTAAAATTATTTTTTTTCTTTTCATTTTGAAAAAAGTTATATTGGTATATTATTGCATGACATAAATTCATTAATTTTAACTTATTACCACTTAGCAGCATGCTTTATTTGAATTTTAAACTAATGTTGTGTATGTGCTAGTGTGCTTCAGGTCATGATGAATATGTAGGGGTGATCAAAATTTGGTAAAAAATCGAAGTTGACTCGAATCAATAATTTCGGTTTGATTTTTTTTTCCTTTTTTTGTTCAGTTTCAGTTTTGATTTTTCAAAATTTTATTTTTTGATTCAATTTCGATTTTGTTGTAAAAAAAATACCAAAAATTGAACCAAAACATATTATTAAATAATTATTTATTTAATATTACCTATTAGATAATTATTTATTTAATATTACTTATTAAATATTTATATATATATATATGAGATATTTATGAAAAATGCCAATTTGGTTTTAAAAATTCCCATTTGGATATTTATTAAATATATTATTTATTTAATATTTTCGATTTTGATTTTTAACTGAAACTGAACCGAAATTTTCAATTCGGTTTTTTTTCGGTTAGAGATTATTTTAGTTCGGTTTTGATTTTACATTTTTACGTTCGATTTTTATTTTTCGGTTCAGTTACTGAACCGAACCATGCTCACCCCTATAAATATGATCCAAAATAGATAACTAAGTAACTCTATTTGAACTTGTAACTTTCAATTTTCAGTTTGTTCATTTCGTGGTGTGAAATATGGCTTGTGTTGGATTACACAACTTTCTTCGAAAAGAATGTCTTACTAATGAACTTACAGTTGAATATGAAGAAGATTAAGATTCAACACATCTCAACATGAGAAAATTCGGAATTGTTTTCTCAAAGTCAATTACAACACAGAACGAAAGTTAATGCATGTAAAACGTGTATTGCTAACACTATGTGGGAAATGAGGCCGAGATATAACAATATCGAAAATGAATATGAGAATAATAATGATGAATAATGATGTATTTTGTTTGGAACTAAGAGTTTTTTTGGTATTTTTCTGAACAATTTTGATCTTTTTTATTTACAAATGTGTTCTATATACATTTGCATCAATAGTTCCCACGTCGGAGTCTATGAAAATCCATGTAAATCAATAAAAAAATATATATATTCCACAATCGTGTTAAGTCTATAAAAATTCATATAAATTAATAAAAAAACGTTAGTCAAACTCTACATGAATTATATAAATGTTATAAATTCACATACTATTTAAATTCCAAAAAATCTAACTATATCTCAATTGACTACGTCCCCTTTAAAGTCTTTGTCATACTCATTTCATGTGGGTAAATAAATTTTAATATATTCATTTTTTTATTTTTAATTTTAAATGCTTTAATTATTTTTTTGCTTAATATTATGAATCCGTTCCATCCAAATAAAATTTAAAATTATTGTTTAACATTTAATATTATTTTTACTTAATTTAAAATTAGTATATTCAAAAATTGAGTATGTGATTTCTAAAATTTTTTATTTTTTCAACTAAATATTATTTAGAATTTTTTATATAATAATTTATTTTTAAAAATAATAAATTTAATTATAAAACATTATTGTGAAATACAAAAATGAGAATCCCATTAGTTTTTGAATTTGGCCATGTCAAAGGACAAGCAATATTTAAGAAAACATAGAATGGTCATTTAATATTTGATTATCATTACTTATTGAAATTTTAAAATACTACATTCCTTCTGCTAAAAGTGATCATTTTTACTTTTCAGGACGTCCTATTAAAAATGACGACTTTTTAAAAAGAAAAATTTTACTTTTAAAATATTAACTTCTATTTTTTCAAAAACGGTCGCTTTTAGCAAGCCAATGAAACATGAATTATCACTATCCATAGAATCCCAATTCCAAAGATGAGAAATGAGCATTCCTGTCAACTCTCATTTCATTTAAAAATAACATGTACTACTGTTTAAGAACTAAAGAAAAATATTACTATCAATTATGCAGTAATTTATTATATATGTATATATTTTATTGGAAAACACGAAGAAAGAAAATATTTTTTTTAAAAAATAAATATTAAACACAGAATGAAGAAGATAAGAAAAAAAAATTAAATTGAAATAACGATTACAAATTTGAAAGTTAAGTCGAAAAGATTTCTATTCGCAAGATACTTGCACAACTGTTGGTGTTTGCAGTTTGACATATTATTTTATAACAACAATTTCGTCATTTAAAATAGTAATGAAGCTGTCAAAATTATTGGACCGTGCTTACCCGATTTAAATCGACAGGCTTTTGAAAAAATTAAAGCTCGTCCGAAAAATTTGAGCCTAATAAAAATACAAGGCTCAACCTGGTACTTTACGGGCTACCGGGCAGGAACTTTACCCACTCAATTATTATAGTATATATTTTAAATTTTAATAATTTTAATATACTAAATTAATTAATCATTTATTTAATTTTTATATAATTTTTTTATAAAATAATTATTTTTATCTCTAAACAAAAATATTATAAAGAAAATACCTTTATTTTAATAACTTGATGTTATAATTTATAATATTTTAATTAAAAAATAAATATAAATAATATAAATAGGAGTATGTATAATGGGTGGACTTTTTAAGTCTAAAACCCCAGGCTTTTTAAGTCCGAAATCCGGCCCGTAAGCCCGTGGGGTTTTCTAGACGGACTTTTTAGGCTTAATTTTTTTTCGGTACTCAATTTTCAAAGCCCAACCCGACCCAAACCCCGAATATCTTGGGCGCCCAAGCCGAACCAAATCTATTTTGACAGCTTTACTAGTAACAGCACAATCACAAAAGACTCCACCAAACTTGATGAAGTTTGAGAAACCACGACACAACACTCCGGCTAACAAGACCACACATAAAATTTATGTAAAAGAAGAGAGGCGGTAGAAAAAATTACTCACACGCGATATATAATTTTTCACTTTGGAAAATTAATATCCAATATATATAAATAGGGAATTATATGTTTAATGTTTGGCATTACTTATATCGCATTCACACTCTTATCCAATATTGAATTGTTTATGTGATTTTACTAATCAATTTTTTCACTAGGATTAAACGTTTAATGATAAATTAAATTAATAAAATATAAAATTAAATATTTAAAAGATAAGATTGTTAATTTAATTCAAAATTGATCAATTAAGCATCTCGTAAATGTCAACTCAGATTATATTGCGGAATAGTCTAATACATATCAACACCATATGTACGTAACTTATATATAGCCCCGAACTTATTCTAAATTTAGAACACAATTGTCACCTTAATTCACATTTATATATACCACCATTTATCCTATCTTAATTTTCACTATATCTCCGCCCCTAAACTACACTTTTCCGGCGAAAAACATGGAGGAGATCCGCCGTGCTCAACGTGCAAAGGGGCCCGCCACCGTGTTGGCCATCGGCACCGCCGTGCCGTCGAACTGCGTTGATCAGAGCACGTTTCCTGGTTCCTACTTCCGCACCACAAACACTGAGCATATGGTCGATCTCAAACGAAAATTTAAGCATATGTGTAAGATATCTTTTGTTTCTTCTTTTCTTTTTAATTAACATACGTCGCTTGATATTTTTTATGGAATTGCTTCTTTTGTTTTATTTTGTTTTGTTTTTTACTATAGTAATTTCCAGGCAATCAAGAGAATTTAAGTGCTCGATCTTGATCTTAATTCCAAATATTAGAAAACGTGAATAATTTTTTCTGATATGTGATTGATTGTTGAGGAGGCCACATATTTGATCTGGACTCTAGCTGCATGCTAACTTTTACGTGTCGATTTTTAAATTGCAAAAAGATTTATATAAATCAAACAAATCCGAGACTTAAGTATTTGACATTAATCTCACTATTATTAGATCAACACACACAATTTGCATCACACCGTACTGGTACTGCAGAGGTTGGAAATCGGGTATTACTTTTGAAATTTTGGTTTCCAAATTCACTAATTTTATTATCTAGTCCTGGTCTTATTCAGAATTCTAGGAGTCCCGAATTACATAATATGAAAAATTTAATTTCGGTCCTGATTCAGGTTAAAGGTGCAAAATATTTAAATGTCCAGCATTTTTCGAACGGAATAAAAAAATTGCCCAAATTCTAAAAAAATTGAAATTTATTAAAAATTAATTAGTTTTCAATTTTTCGGAATCAGATTGTAATTTAGATAATTTGTAAATTTTCAAATTATAATCTAGAATTTAGAATTAAAATTTCAGTTAAAATTAAAAATAATTTGAAAAAATTTAGATAGTCCATATCGAATTCCTGATTTCCAAGTTCAAATTTTTTCTAAAATTCAAGTCTGAATCTTATTTATGATCTTGGGTGGGGACATAAATTCTCGAAGTTCCAGTCTCAAATTTCCACTGTTATGTATTGCACACTCCTTATATCAAACTACATAGGTTCTGAATAACAAATTTTTTAAATCTAATTTCACTCCTGTTTTTTTGTCAAATTCAATCTATTATCACAAATTTCAATTGATATTTTAGATCGTTGGTGACATTTAGTTAATAATAGATTTCAGGGTTGGTTATGACTTATTTTAAATAGACGTACATTATTTTGTTAAACTCCATTTTTAGTGATAAATGAAAATTATGATTCATTACGTCTTAATAATTTTTGTTTTAAAAATAAATTTTTTAAGAACATTGTTTGAAAAAATAAAATAAATTATATTGCATTTAAATTAAATAGTTGCCTATTGTCTAGGCTAATACGTGCCACCATATATAACATAATTTTTTTAATCATTAAATTATCCTATTAACCATCATATGATGTGGTCCCAATTAGGTATGCTATTGTTTGTAGTTTTTTTAAGTAAATTGAATGCGGTGACAATAGCGGTAAGAATGCTTCTATAATAATCATGAATTTATTTCAAAAAGTCTCGAGAAAATAAATCTCATTTTGTTAAAAAGTCAATTGCTAAGAAACTTTTAATTTGTTGCAAGTTAGGCAAGTCTAAACTAGATCACAAAATAATAAAATCCCCATTACCTCAGATGAAATGAAATACCGTCTTAGAATTTGAATTTTCACATATATTAAAATTTTATTTAATATATTTAAAAAAATATAATTTATATACAATAATTTTATTTTGGTCTTACTTATTAAAACTTTTTTATAGGCACTAAATAAGGTTATTTTAGTAAATTAATTTTTTTTAATAATGTTCATATTAAAAAATTAGACTAGAATTTGAGACGTTCAAAAAAGAATGATTATATATATATATATATATTATATTTAGACAGAATGAATTTTATCAATAAATATAAAATTCAATAAAAAAATTGAAATTGAAAATAAAATAAAATATTTTTGATTATAGACATGAAGTTTGAGACAAAAGTGAAACACTATATTACATTTTATAATGTATTGATAATAGTTCAAAATATAAAAACAAATTACTCCCTCCATCCACCAAATAGTTTCCCACTTTGACCAAGCACGAGTTTTAATAAATGATTTGACTTTAATAGATAATGCGTAAAGTGTAGTGAGTAGTATGTAGTTAATGACGAATGTAACCCACTTTATTGATGATGTGTAGTGTATAGTGACTAGTGAGTGAAGTAAGGGATCCACATTAATGATGATATATATTAATTAGTGAGTGGAGTAAGAGGTGGCCAAAAATAAAATGTTAAAGTGAGAAAGTACTTCGTGGACGGACCGATAAGAAAATATGAGAAACTATTTTGTGGAGGAACTTGATAATATATTCTAATATATAAATGAATACGAGTTACAATACTAAAATAGAAGGGAAGCTACTTAATTTAAATTTCATATTTGGATATCGTTAATCGAGGCTTGCTAATGAGTGATAGCTTGAGTTTGAAGATACCTGTGGTCTTCACCTCATAGGCATTTTATATATATCAAACATTTTAACATGTGAATGATCAGTAACCCCGCCTGTTTTGTGATTGTAATTTAAATTTAAATTTAATATAATTAAGAATTTAAAATACCTAATTTGAGTGGAGAAGAGTTGACATATTATATGTGGTGATAAAATAGAGATACAATAAGTGCAGCACAAAATGAAAGATCATAGACTTTTACAGCTCAACAATTCAACTATAAATAAAGATTTGTTGCCAAAATTTTGAACATAATTCTTCCAGTAACTTTTGTTTCAAGATTTGCGGCTATGAGGCGGTTTAAGGACTTTCACATCATTACTTCTATAAATAGGACTGTGCCATTAATTACTGAAGATATTTTTTAACTAGCTACTCCTATTTATTAATTAGAGTTTATCATACTAGATTGGTTTTATAATTATTGTTTCATATTACTATGATAATCATAACTTCAATTTGTGGATATAAATGAACAATACTTTTGCACTAGAAACATGTACCCACACTACTTTTTCTGCTCAACTAATATTTTGTAATTAAACAAGTACCAGAAATTGAAGAGAAGAAAAGAGAAAAGATAGAAAAAATGAACGTTGTAAGCAGATGAAAGGAGTTGAAGAAGGAAATTAGATGGTGTTCTAATTGAAGCTATAATTTTGTAGGTGAGAAATCAATGATCAAGAAACGATACACCCACATAACGGAAGAGGTTATCAAACAAAACCCCAACATTGGCGCCTACGTGGCGCCGTCGTTGGACGCCCGCCTGGGGATGACGGTGGCGGAGGTGCCGCAGCTTGGCAAGGCGGCGGCGGAGAAGGCCATTAAGGAGTGGGGTCAGCCAAAATCCAGCATCACCCACCTCATCTTCTGCACCAACAGCAGTGTGGCTATGCCCGGCGCCGACTTCCACTTGACCACACTCCTCGGCCTCCGCCCCTCCGTCAACCGCTTCATGCTGCATCTCCTCGGTTGCTCCGCCGGCGCCGGCGCCCTCCGCATGGCCAAGGACCTCGCTGAGAACAACGCCGCCGCTCGGGTTCTCATCGTCTCCTCAGAGACTGTCACTCTCGGCTTCCGCGGCCCCAACGAAGCCCACCCAGAGAACCTAGTCGGGCAGGCGCTGTTCGGCGACGCTGCCGCCGCCGTCATTGTAGGCTCTGACCCTATTGTGGGGGCGGAGCTTCCTCTCTTTGAGATCCTCTCCGCGGGCCAGACGATCATCCCTGATAGCGAGGGTGCCATTGTGGGACACCTGTGTGAGTCTGGACTCGTTGTCCATCTCCGTGGAGATGTGCCGGACCTCATCTCCAACAACATTGGGGGTTGCTTGGAGCGGGCCTTCGGGCCCTTGGGGATCGCCGATTGGAATTCGGTATTCTGGATTGCGCACCCCGGTGGTCGCGCGATACTGGACCGGATTGAGACGTGCCTGGCCCTGCGGCCCAACAAACTCCGGCTAACTCGCCGAGTATTGAGTGAGTATGGTAATGTTTCCAGCGCCACTGTGCTGCTCATATTGGATGAGATGAGGAAGTCCTCCGCCGTTGAGTGGCTGAGCACCACCGGGGAGGGGCTGGATGTCGGGGTGCTGTTTGGGTTCGGGCCGGGCCTCACGGTCGAGACGGTTGTACTGCGTAGCATGCCGATTAGTCCAGAGTGATCTGAGCCGTTTGTTATAGTAAGGGAAAATATAAATAAAACGCAAATGGGTGATTGGCGAAGAATGCCCTATTACGTAACTTAGGGATAGAGAATACCCTCTTTTGTAAATCTATACCAAAAATGTCCAAAAAGACTATTATACCCCTGATTATTTGTTAATTTTGATTATTGGTTTGGAGAAAACAAAGACTTTTAAGTATATCGGCTGGAAATATTCCTCGTACCCTATACTGAATCCCTTTATAGGACAGTGGGTCTGGTCTACAACAATGCCACGTACTAAAAGTTTCGTATTCTCTAAATAAACCCTTTAAGATATAAGTTTTAATTAATTTCAAACGACTATTTGATCAAGGTATGTCAAGATGATTTCAATTAATAAGATGCTCAAAATAATTTAAGATGGGAATAAAAGACTAAAAGAAGGAAGGTGTTCATATTTAATCAAAATCTGGTCGGTGAACAGTGACCGGGTTTTGAGACCAGAACCGACCGGGTTTTTAATATGTACCGACCGGATTTTTGTTTTTCACGACCGGGTTTTTATGAAAATTTTTGAGCATATTACTTATTGAAATTGCATGTTTTGAGTCAAATCTTGGCATTAACAGGCGCAGCGAAAATGGTATCAGAGCCCTAGGTTTATTAAGGAATTATATTTATTTATTACATTTAATTATTTCCTAACGGAGGAGACTCCAAGAAAATATGGATCCGGACGCCTGTCCGAGATGCTTTGGTTACAGGAATTTTCTCCAAATATTGGAGATTATGAATAGACAGCACCAAGAGAAATTTTTCTTTTGGGCTTCCAAGTTGGACGAGAGGATTCATAGTACTGTATCCGGAGATGAACAGTCACGGATCATAACTATGATGAGCAGATACCAAGATCTGCAAACATCAAATCTCTCTCTACAAAGAGAGGTATACCAGCAAATGGAAATGGGACATTCAACCCATTTCTAATGAGTCAAGACAGGAGGGAGACCCCGGCTTTCCGAGAAATCGACCCCGACATATCAAAATTCTCGGTTGATTTAAGGGAGATCCAGAAGACGGTACAAAATTACGGCAACCGCCTAATTAATGTACCCCAGGAGATGAAAAGAATATCTATCCAACAAGATGACATTCTAACCATCTTGAAAGATATTCAAAGTCGAGTTGGCAAATTGGAGAACAGATCTCTTCCCGAAAGAAGGAAACAGATGCTATTCCCCGAAGGGCCAAAATATCCTTTACCCGTGAAGGATAAAGGAAAAGATCCTCAAGTGGAAAGATATGTACGATTATTTCAAGGTGAAAAATCATGAGTAACCTTGAAAGAATCGGACTTGAAGACCTACAAGAGTTAGCAGAATCTTTTGCTAATATGAAGGTGGTTGATCTCAAGATGAACCAACACCAGGTGGCGCACATCAGGGAGGGAAACGCTGCTGTACCATTAAATCAGCAAGTACCACCACCACCTGAAGAAGTCATGAGAGAAGCTCGTGATTTCCATGCTGGACCCTCATATACCTCGACGGTACCAGACGAAGCCATACTGATGGAGAGAACCAGAAGGAGACGACAACCCCGAATCCAAGATTCACCGGTTGGAAAGGCCACCCTGGATCCCATCCATCCATATGGCGTAATGCTTGATCTTGATGAAGTCAGTTTCAAAGATCGAGAATCAGTGATCGACGAGTGGGGAGGAGCAATGCGGATTGCAGCAGCTACTCTCGACGTTAACAAAGAAGGACTGTTCAAGATTCTTGAAACCAGTCTCGCAGGCGTAGTAAAAATCGCCTGGGAAGGATTACACCTCGAAGTAAGAAATCAATGCTTCGAGGTGGAATCCTACTCGGAGATTATTCGAAGAATGAGTGTCCTCTTCAAGGACCATTTCATAGGAGAAGGATATTACGAGGGATTCGATAGAGAGAAAAGAAGAAAGTATCTATTGGCGTTATATAATCTAAGACTCACAGTCTTGGATCCAAAGGCGCTCAATAAATTTCTTCAACTCTTTACGATCTACCAGCATCAGTCAAAAGCTGATGAAACTATCGCGAAGGAAATTTTCTTCTTAAAATTTCCAAGCCCATGGAAGGAGATGATGATAAGAGATTATATCCCCAAGGGCAGTGACAGCATCGCCAAGAGGATGTCTTATGTACATCAAAAGCTTTCAGAGTGGTGTCAGCAAGCCACTGCTCAGAAAAACCTGAAGAAGCTGCGAAGAATCAACAAAGCAGCTCACCTTAACTGTGAAGATAATGATCTTCCAGTTGTTATTGGAGGCGAGCCATCAATAACAAAAAGACGAAAGAATAGGTACCAACCTTATTCTAAAGAAAGAAATCCAAGAGGAAGATCTTGGAAGCCAAGGACGATGTGGTCTAGACAAAAGGCTAGATCATACAAAACTGGACAAAGAAGCGGACCGGCCAGAAGCAGGGGTTCGTTCCAAGGATCCAGTTCAAGAACTCCAGCAAAGAAAACTTTTAGAAAAGCTCATACCAGAGCTAATGAAAGTTTTAAAGATTGTAATTGTTGGACCTGCGGAGCCAAGGGGCATATTTCAACAAATTGCCCAGATAACGAGCAGAGAGGCATGCGAAGGTTCGAGTCTACTCCGGACATCGAAGATGCCATATACTACCAAGAATTGGTTCAAGTATACCAGTTTGAAGATATACCCTCCGACGAGAGTATATATGAGCAAGAAGAGATTCTTAGTAGGGATGGAGATTCTGATGGATCTACAGAATCTTCAGACTGAAGCTGAGTCTTGTCATCAGGAGAAAGAGGATCGAACTGGATTTTCCAGTCGAACGATGATCTCGCCAAACCTGATAGACAAAATCATGAAGAAAACCTTGAACATTCAGAAGTATCAAGGTTTTAATGCCAGCAACCTAGACGAAGTTCTAAGGAATTTCAGTTTGGGAAGAAGGAAACATCACATCGTCTACGGAATCACTAGACGAGAGATGTCGCTTCCGATCAAGTTTACGGGGAATCAAGTGGAGATGCAATTGATTCCAGCAAGCGACATACGTGAGGATTTGGAGAAACTTAAACCAGAAATTGCCGAAAAGATGAGATGGATTCATATCGGGGCAATTCAACTGGTTCTCAAATCTACGATGTTCACAGGAATTGATGCTCCAATCGACATAGCCATATGTGATAGGAGAATCAGAAACCTACAAGATTCAGTGATGGGAACTATCACGGGGAATCTTTGTGCAGGCCAAGTTGTGGGGATTGTATATCCTAAGATTGCATACAATCTTAACGACTCGGGTTTCAGTAAAGCTCTGACGCTATATCAGGACTTCAAAAGGAAGGAGTTATTGGATGAGGGAAATACACCTTATTCGATAACATATCAGATTTCGTATGCACTTTCCAACTCCCATCATACGGAGTTATTCTTGGGAAAGCCTTTTATCGAAATACCTGATATCTTCAAGAAGGTGACTACAGCAATTGGTCCCGATAGAATGGAGATTCCACAAAGGAGGGAGGTCAACATTCGAATTCAAGAGAGGCCAGTCATAAGACATGATCAAATCTTAAGATAGGCTCTGGAAGACTATCCTTCCAAGGAGATAGAATTATATCTCAACCCTTTGGGAGGAAACTTATACAAGAAAGTCAGCCCCAATTCCCAGGGAATCCTCAGGTTTCAGTCAATCTGAAATGTCCAGAGGGATGGAGAGGGATGACAACCAGATTTGATGCTACAAGATGGGAAAATAACTTTCCATGTAGTGTCTTATATTATCTCCAGCAGCCGGAGGTTAACCATTACAATGGAACCCTTGACCTAGGGGGTTTTATGGTAGAGGTTAAAGGCAGAGCAGGACGAGAAGATGTTCTGATTCTAGGGCGAGATTTTTTGGAAAGATTCAAGCCCTGGAAACAGATGGACCAAGGGATGATGATTACGATAGAAGAAAGACGACTCCTAATCGTATGACAAGTCCTTTCTCTATATACATTCCAGTGGGAGTGTTATATGAAAAATATAAGGCAGAGTACTTCTCGGCCTATATTGATTCAGGTGCAGGCATATGCACAGCAAGAAGGGGAATTTTCCCAGAAGAAGTTGAGGATGTTTTACCTCAAATTGCTGGCCGAGATTTCTCTAAAAGAGTTTTACTCTTATCCAAAGGAGTGAAAGAAGTGGAAATATTAATTGGAGGAGCGGGACAAACACCTTGGTATAAGGTTAAAACTCCACCGATGTATTTTCATGATACGGGAGCTGATGTTTTGTTAGGAAATAATTTCCTACAGATGTTCAAACGATACACGCAGGACAATGAGCAAAGAAGATTAGTGTTCACAACCAATTGTGAGCATAAAATCATTGTTCAGAGACTGAGGAAGGCGTTTAATCGACAGATTCCCGTAGCCTTTCGCAGCAAGCGTGGTGATATGAATGATGAAGGCAAACTTCGTCATCCAAAGATGAAGGATCAAAGAAGATTTAGCGAAGCAGTGCTTAGCTGCATCCGGGAGGATGATCTTCAAGAGGAGGAAATCCAGATCCTTAAAGCAGCTTTGATTTCTAACAAAGAAATTAGGGTTGAAATGCAGGTGTCCCTTGCCGATGTCAAAAGGAAGATCTCGAGATGCTACAATGAGAATCCTTTGGCCTGGTGGGAGAAGAACCAACTTAAAGCAACCTTAAAGGTGAAGCCGGAAAGGGTGCATGAGTTCGTGAGATTCAGACCTATCCTAATGAACTTAATTGATCAGAAGGATATGAGAATTATTATCAAGGAACATCTTGATATGAAGTTGATCGAGCCAGCTAGTTCACCTTACAGTAGCCCTGGGTTTCTGGTAAGGAATCATGGTGAGATCAAGCGAGGTAAACCTAGACTTGTCATTAATTACAAAGGGATTAATGATATTCTAGAGTTTGATGGATATTTTATTCCAAGTAGAGATCACCTTATTAACTGCATACGCAATGCTAAGGTCTTCTCAAAGTTTGATTGCAAGTCAGGTTTCTACCAGATTCGCATGGAGGAAGAAAGCAAAAAACTTACAGCTTTCTCAACACCACAGGGGCATTTCGTTTGGAACGTAATGCCAATGGGGTTAGCTAATGCTCCCCAGATTTTCCAGAGAAAGATGGATAATCTTTTTAAAGATTATTTTTCTTTTATGTTTGTCTATATTGATGATATACTTATAACATCAAAAGATATGGATGAACATATCAAACATCTTGATTTATTTGCAGATGTTTGTTATAAAGAAGGATTAGTGCTTTCAGAGAAGAAGGCAGTAATTTCGACCCAAAAAATGGAGTTTTTGGGAATAGAGATCGATGAGTCTGGAATAACTTTGCAAGATCATATTGTGCAGAAGGTCCAGGATTTTCCAGAAACATTAAAAGAGAAGAAACAACTTCAGAGTTTTCTGGGAATTGTTAATTTCGCAGGAATGTTTATCAAAGATCTTGCGAAACACAGGAAGGTCTTTAGTAATCTACTAAAGAAAGATGTTCCGTTTATATGGACGGAAGAACATCGACAGGGAATGAAAAAGCTAAAGGAGGAATGTAAAGATCTCCCAAAGCTTTCTATTCCACAGGATGAGGATGATCTGGTCCTTTATACAG
>JAPKLX010000295.1:208834-233925 GCA_026898415.1 Leonotis leonurus | reverse complement strand
AAAGCTTTCTATTCCACAGGATGAGGATGATCTGGTCCTTTATACAGATGCGAGTGATCATTGGTGGGCAGCAGTACTCATGAAGATCACTCCTTATGGAGAAGAACCTTGCAGATATTGTAGTGGTTTATTCTCAGAAAATGAGGCCATCAGATGGCATATCAACGAGAAGGAATTCTTTGCAGTAGTAAAGGCTTTTAAAAAATGGCCTTTATTTTTATTAGCAAAGAAATTTACTTTAAAAGTTGATAATACACAGGTTAAAGCTTTCCTAAGAAATAACATAGCATCAAAACCTGAAAATGCTAGGTTACTTAGATGGCAAGCTTTATGTCAATATTATATTTATGATATTGTCGTATTAAAATCTCATGAAAATATTCTTGCAGATTTTCTGACAAGAGATGGAGCCAGCTGAGGTTAGATCCATCATGTTAGCCCAAAAACATCTCCGAGAAAATTTGGAAATGCTCTTGGAGGAATGGGACGAGTGCGTTCTCCATGCCGATCAAATGGGGAAGATGCAAGCTACCGATAAGACGAAAGTCTCTGGTAGAATACGAGCCAGTATGCTGACCAGTACTCAGTTATGGTCGGCTCTGGAAAAGCCAATCCTGCGGGCTTCCAGAAAACCTCTGGAGATAGCAGAGTTTCGTGTTCCGGCACCTAAACCGGTAGATGGGGATTCAAATACCCCTCTAGCAAGTCCTAAGCTGGTGGAGTCTGAACCACTAGCCCAAGGAAATTATGATGCTAAGACTTCACCGTCTGAACCATCATGTCAACCCTCCACCTCTGGGGAAAAAGAGGGAGAGATTAGCCTCAGGCCTATGACAGGCAAATCTGAGTCTAATACTAATTTGATTATTTTCTCTTCTGCTGAACAGGCTTATCAAGCTAGCTGGGAGAAATTACTCACTAGAGCAGGTATTAATCCTAGTAATACCAGGATTGATGTCTCGGGGAAATATCCAAGGGTATGGATGCTGCCCGGATCAAAACCCCAAGATGTCAAGCAGTGGTATGAATTTGGGGCCCTTGCCTCCGTTTATACTACGTCCCCAGCGTTTCCTGAACTTAAAGGTCTACCCCGATGGATCCAGGAAGCGGTTTATGATACCTGGGCAAACAACGAACAACTTTGCCGAGGTGATACATTGGAGCTGTATTTCATAAGTGCAGCCCCAGAACCTGCAGGAAAGGGGAATCACGAAGCCTTCCATTACATAAGGCTACGAAGACCCCGAATGGATGCCTTCAACCAAATCAAGGCACCAACTAGTGAAATTCCAATGATCGCCGCAATCTCAGATGATCAGATAACAACAAGGCGAGCATGGGGATTATGGGTCTGTCTTACAGAGATGGACAAAGTCAAGTTTCCATTCAAGTTCTTTCAGAACTCATTGAATGGATCATTCCTGTTAAATACTATGACAGGGAAGACAACCAAGTTTGCAGAAGAAGCTTTTGAGAGAAAAAGAACTCTTCTGTGGGAAAACAAGATGGCGATGAGTAAAGAAACCCATCGCAAATTTTCTATAACCCATGAGTAAAGAAACCCATGGCGATGAGTAAAGAAACCCACCGTCTGAACCATCGAAAATTTTCTATCTTCTCTCCAACAATAAACATTGTTTTCCTTTCTGTTTATGCGAGTAGTTTCTATTTCCGCTACCATAGGTAGCTAAACAAGTTAGTCTCCTCCCTAAAGGAGATCTAATTAGTATGTAATATATATTTATAATTCCTTAATAAGATTTGGGCTTTTGTTCATCATCTTCTAGATTTATATTTTCATTATTTTTACCAACAAACATACTTATACGCCCCGGGTAGGAAACGAACGAGGGCTGTGCTGTGAGCTGTTGAAGGAGTCTGCGTCTGGAATCCATAAGGTGCTCCTGGTGGTTGGACGAGGTCCCTAAAACTTCCGGTGGATACGACCCGACAGCTTATCGGTCAAAGAAGGTATAAAAAGTTGGTATTAATATTGAATTTATACGGAAGTGTGATGGGCCTGATAATTGTTGTTTGAAATTAAACATTAAAAAGGGTTTTATTTGGATTAAAATGAGAAAAGGGTATAATGGTCCAAAACACATGTTTTGGGCACTTTTGGTACATATTTACACAATAGGATAGTTTACATCCTAAAGTTAGAGAATGGGGTATTTTGCACAATTAACTCAACGCAAATTATACCAGCTTCTGTATAATTTTAATCTCGTTTTCAAATATTGGCAACTAAAAATTAACAATTTACTCCACCCATCTAATATATATGTGCCATTTATTTATATTTTTGGGATATCAACAAAAAATATACTAGTATCATTTTATTTGACCTGTTTGTGGCATTGATGACACACACATTTCATATAAATAAATAATAATTTTTATAAATTTTATAAATTTAACTTAATTTTGAAATAAATTTATTGATTAAAATATAATTTATTATAAAATAACACAAAATAAAAATAATAAAAAATAAAAATTATAACAATTGATATACTTATATGATTATACATAACAATTCATAGGGATTGAAAAAGATTATGCTCACAGTACGTAAAGTTGTGATCAAATATCAAACAACTTTGACAAATACACAACGCAAATATGCGGAAATTAACAAACACAACACAACAAATATTTTTCACAAATTTAATTGATTAAATTCGTGAGATGCCTAATGAAAAAATATTAACTATATCAACTGACAGTGAATCACAAAAACAATCGAGATAAAATATTATGAAAAACACACTCCATGATTATAATGTTCTCCATGAAGTGTTTACAACTCTCAGAAAATGTCTAACTCTCTATATTTGATTTTGCTACAAACGATGACTCTAAAGCTCGTTCTAGTTGTTAATCTAATTCTAAAAAGTCTCCCTCTTATTTATAGACGAGTCCAAATTTCTGCTCAAAGCTTTCCAACCGACTAGAGTGAGAGTAGGCAATCGGGTAAGGTTCTTTCCACAACCTTAATCTTTGCAACTACTTTTTACTAATCATTTTTCTCTTTCCATCATCCAATATGCCATTGCCATGTATCCTCCAGACTTAGTCAGCTTGAGTCCACGTTCAACACTAACCGGAACACATTCCAGATACGCAAACACACAGTGGTCAGAGAAGTGAATAGTAAAATTTTCACTGAAGTGACGAAGACTATGAGATAGACTTCTAGAATCTCCCTTTTTTGCCTTACTTCTCAAAACACATTTTACACATGCGAAAACAACAAGTATAAGGAAAACATAATATCTCGAGCATTCGAAATTCTCCCACTTAGTAAGTAATCTCCTAAAAAATTCATCCATCCATGAAAATCATGCATTCAATCCTCAATTAGTTCATCTCTGCCTAAGTCAAATATAGATCATAGAAATCTAAAAAAACATACATAGAGAATTTCATAACGGGCTCCATGAAAACTCCCCTCGAGTCAAATACTTCACTCATAGTTTCCTTCATACAAACAGAGAACAATATCCAATAAAGTAATAACGACATTAGACTTTATCTACAATTTTCCATATCCTATCTGTCAGGGGTGGATTTATGCTTTCGTTCCACTAGGCTTCAGCCCAATGCAAATACAAAAAATTTAGTTATATATATGTATATTTTGAAGGTCCAATACAACATAAGTCCACTCCATTTATGTATAAAATATAGTACGTTAAAATTTTTATTTTTCAGTCCACCCAAATACAGATTCTGGTTCCGCCCTTGCTATCAGTGGTATAATTAAAATACTAAAACATTGAGGTTGTCTATTTTTCTTGTGTTAGTCAAAAAAATCTTGTGTTTAAAAATATAATAGACTCAATTACTTTAGACAATATTTGGTGAATAAGAACTTCTTCATGGGGAAGAGAACTTCTTCGAAAGGGTATTTGGTGGAAGGTCGGGAAGGGAGATCAAGTTCGGGTCTTTGGAGATGCATGGTGCCCAAACTACAGCTGGGGACGAGTTCTGAGTAATGGGGACGACTGAGAGGATATGCGTGTAAGGGAATTGCTAGACAATGAGGGATGATGGGATGACAGGAAATTAAAAGAAATCCTATTGCCTATATGGATGTGGATGAAATAAGAAGGATTAATAGAGAGGACAGAGGTAATGAGGACGTTCGAGTATGGAAATTTGAGGCGACGGGGGAGTACAGTGTGAAGTTGGGTTACTTAGTTGAGACAGGATGGTTTGATGTGCCTCAAGGTATGTCGAGGATGGAGGAGTGTTTATGGTGGAAATACTTATGGAGTTTTGATTTACCGTCTAGAGTTCGCATTTTTGCGTGGAGGGTATTTAGAAATATAATCCCAACCGAAAAAACCTCCGACAACATCACATCCCAATCAATGGGGCCTGTGTGTGGTGCGGGCGTACAAGGGCAACTACAAGTCATGTTCTCTTGTTCTGTGATAAAACTACATAGTGGTGGAAGGGGTGTGGGGCGTGGAAGACTTTGAGAAATTGGGAGCATATAGATATGGTCGAGATTGGTGAACGATTGCAGAGGGAGATATCTCGGGAAGACTTTGAGGAATGGATCGTAGGCATGTGGATTGTTTGGAAGGAATTATGTGAGGAAAAGCATGGAAAAGAAGGAGTTGGTGTGAGTGATCTTCCTATGAGAAGTAGGGCGATCATCGAAGCCTACCGCTAGGCAAAGATGCAGGCTGCACTCGCGAAACGAATGCTACCAAAAGAGGGGAAACGAGTGTGGAGACGACCTACGAGAGGACGATATCGTCTGGATGTCGATTATGCATAAACAAATGACGAACTGTAAGGTGGAACAGGAGCCGTGGTGCGCGATGAAGATAGAAGAATGATTCTTGCTATGACAAAGCCCGTCTCTTGTGCGTGTAATTCATTGGTCGGTGAGACTCTTCAAATCTAATTGCAATATTCCAATCTATATATATATAAAAGCAAAATTATTTTGCCACTTTTTTTTCATTTTACCCTTATCTATTCATTTAATTTTTTTTAATATAGGTGTACATAAATTATTAATATTTATTTTATGATGAAAATTAGTGCTATCATCCGTTTGGGTGTGTTCATGTTGTCCTAATAATTTAGAAATTTTTATATACAAATGGGGAGATAGTATTTAATCAAATTAGCAATTTATCATATATTTGTTAAAAATATTTTTCCCATCCCTATATTTTCCATTCTCCACTATTCCTAATTAGTCACCATTTAATTTATCTTAATTTATTAATAAGTAGATTAATTAATTTGTATTTAAATATTTATTTAAAATACAACTATATTTATATTTTTAATTTTTTCTTTTCATCATATTATCAGTACTAACTTTTGTTTAATTATATTTATAAAATTATATATTGCATAATATATATAATAATTAATTTAAGATTATTTACTCTCCACTATTATTTCTTTAATTAATTTATTAATTTGTGACTATTTATTCCCCACTATCCCACTACTTAATTATTATCTCTTAAATAGATATTTGTATTTAATTCCAAAATAAAATTTAACCTCATAGTAAGTATAGCTATTATTAATTAACGTTTATAAATTCTACCATTTGCATGCAACTAATAATCTATAATTTTTATATACAAATAGGGATACAGTATTAATAATACACGTTTCTAAATTCTACCATTTGCATGCAACTAATAATTTATAATTTCTTATATACAAGTGGGGATATAGTATTTAATGAAATTATCAATTTATCATATTAAATTTTAATACTATTTATTCTTTACTATCCCATTATCTATTTATTATCTCTTTAATTAATTTATTAATTTGAGACTATTTATTTTCCCACTATCCCACTACTTAATTATTAACTCTTAAATAAATATTTTAGTGTTTAATTACAAAAATAAAAATTTAACCTACAGTAAACGTATTGCTATTATTAATTACCAAATATCTATATACGGACACTGAAGCTCATCCGGAGCAATGTAGCCATATCAACTCAATTTTTTAATGTTAAATTGTTTATTTAAATTAGATTGAAAATGAAGAGTCACATTTTTAACTATTTAAGGATCTATAGGTGTGAACAATTTACTTTTCCAACTATCTCCACTCTATATTATATACTATTTCCATCATTACATATTTTGGTTTTTCATTTGTGTCATCATGCCTCCTATTTGGTCCATGATCCAAAATTTGCATCCTAACAATGCCACGTCTTTCATTAAGGTTAGAGTCGTGAGTTCTTACAATACTACGTTCAATAACAATACGATTGCGTATTACATGATCGTGAGGTATACTTTATATATTTTCTTATCAATAAAAATAAAGTCTTAAATCTAGTAGAGTTTTATTTTTAGATAAAGTATTGTAGAGAAAATTGAACTAAAATATTTCCTTTTTACTTCATGTTATTACTAATTTAAATTGATTTTGTTTAAAAAGGGTGATCGTATCCATGCAACGATCAATCGAAGTTTAATTCAAAAGTTCAAACATATTTTGAAGGAGGATTGTGTTTATGGAATTAAAATTTTTATGGTGATGGCCAACAAGTACAAAATAGTGCCAAACATGAAGATTTACAAAATTTATAAAAATTAAAAATTTGATTTACATTATAAAAATTAATGTAAATATTAAACAATAAAAAAATATTTTCCAGTGCAACTTCACGGTAAAACACTAGTATAATTATTAAAGCTCGTGACACAAAGCCACTATAGTTAGTGAACGTATATAACAGTGATGATATATCAACGAAATAGAATATGAAATCGACATCAAATAATTAGTTGCTTTGTGCTATCCTTAAAATAAAATATTATCATCACTAACAAATATTTCATTAAAGTGGGAAGAAGATAATATTCGTGAATAAAGCTTCTTATTTGGGATAAAGATTATAGAAGCGGCCAAATTTAAAAAATTGTGCCTTTCTTAGTGCAACCACATATTCTTTAATATCTCTTTAGTCTTTACATTCAAGGCAATGTTATAACACTAAATAAGGTGGAATGGATGCTGCATAGGGTGTATTGCATCCTAAATTTTGTATTTTAACGAAGGTAAATTTTTAATAAGAATTCAGAATTCACTAAAATACCATATTACTTGTAAAATATTTTATAATTATATTAGTGTAACGGTAACGTGATTCGGTAAAAAAAAAATATAATTTATTTAATATATATGATGATATGTTGTACTATTTGTATATTTTAATTACATAAACACACAATATTAAGTAAATTAGAGTTAGTTTTATCAAATCAAGTCGCCGTTATGCAAATATGAATCTGATATGAATAAATATCAGCATAGCTTATAATATAATATATTTTATTAAAATATGTGACATACAAAGTTTTTTGGTAGTTCTTACGAGGTTTGTGTTGGCAAAACCCTTATAACGTAAAAGGTCTTAAGTGCAGAGCTCAACTAGCTATTAATGGGCTTTTCATGATAACAGGTTTGGGCCCAAAGAGCTCTTCTTTGTCTTATATGAGCTCTGCGGGTCTTGACCAATGCGAGGAACGTGAATAACAACCTAACACATGTCAAAACTTTACTGACACAAGCCAGAATAACTGACTTCTATGTGGATGGTATTCTACCAACTTTCCAAGACCACTGCTGATATGACTCTGCGCTATTGGAGATGATTTAATAATTTGTACTATGGTATCAAATGTTGTTCTCTAGATAACATTACTCTTTTACCCTTTATATCTTATGCTATATATACCTCATTCATTTTCTTTGCTAAGGTTAGCTACACTCTTAACACTAACACATATTTTCATACGCATACTTTGCATTATTCTTTCTGTATTCTACTACGAGCTGACTTGAGCATCAGAGACTCTTCCCAGAGAACTCCAACCATTCTCTGGTTTTATTTTTGAGGCTTTGCCAGTGAAAATAAGACCCAACCGTTTGTACAATCACACTAAGCTACTTTATTTGAGGTATGAACTCCAAATCTTTTGGAGCCTTCATATTCTTTTCCCTATTTTTTTTTTGTAGATTAATTCATAATCTAACATCAAACGCTGCCTGTGAGAAACTTGGCCGAGAAGAGGATGCGAATTCCCTCTTTTCTATTTTTTGTTTCCTTGGCAGAAATTGTATACGTTAAGGCTCTAAAAATTGAGCAAAATCACAGCGATGAAGCCAAGGAATGATTATATCATGGCGATGAAGCCAGAACTGGAAACCATGATGGTGAAGTCATTAAAATCATGGCGATATAGCCAAACCATTGCTAAATCAAGACGATGAAGCCAACATTTAAAAATTTGTCGTTATTTTTATTCTTCGCCCAGAGCTTTCATAGTTTTATGTCTTTTCCTATAAAGATAAAAGATGAAGGCTAAGATAGCTCTGCGCCACAACGTTGACTGAGTCAGACCCAATAAGACCTAGCGCCACTAGGCAAGGGTATGCACTCCTCAGCGGAAGTCCTGGAAATCTCAGGCACGCTTTGCAGACCCCATGAAAAATGATGCTTTTTGGTTGATTTCAAGCTTTTTAAGGTTGATGATGCATCTAAAATGTCTTTCGGCAGACCTTAAAGCAATATGACGAATCCATCATGAGAACCAAGGTAGAGCAATCATCCAGAGGTTATTGCCTCCAGGGGTGAGATGCCATAGACGTGGGTTGTTCAGATTGCAGCTCTGGTAAACCAAAATCTAGTTAGAGCTAGGGTGATCCCTGATACCCCTGATAGTCATCTGCAACCTCCAAAACAGGTGAGGGAAAAACCACAAATAGTTAAATAAAAATCCACTGAGGCGAAAGGAAGTTATGATGCTACCTACAAGCCTCCTACTAACTCTGTTGCAAGTGCAAAAACAAGACAAACTATCATATAGAAACAAAAAAGGATGGAAAAACAGGAGAGCTTAATTGAAGCTATTATGAAGGAAATCAAGGAGTTAAAAAAAGAGAGCCTACTGTGCTAGAGTACTCAGGGCAGAGCACCTCACACACGCATTCTATCACGGAAAGAGCTCCGCCATTGGTGAAAAAGGATAGACCTATGCAGGTGTGGAAGTTTGATAGTCCATTTTCAGAAGAAATTCAACCGGGTCTACTTCCTCGCAGTTTCATTCCTATTAACTTGGATTATAAGGGAAACAGTGATCTCGAGGAGCACTTGATGAGGTTTGACAACATAGCTCTTCTACACCAAGTGCAGAGTTTTCCTGACTACACTAGTTGGTCTTGCTCATCAATGGTTTAGGCAGCTCCCTGCCAATACCATCTTCTATTTTGATGACTTGAAAAAGTTATTCTTTTATCAATTTGCAAGCGCTAAGAGAACCACCAGAGGCTCGTTGCACTTGACAACCATCAAACAACAACCAAAAGAATCTTTAAATGAATATCTTGCTAGATTTAATCTAGCGGTTCTGGAGACGTAAGAGGTGCATCCTTCTATTAAGGTGCACATATTTTTAGAAGGAATGAGGAGTGGCTCGTTCTTTGATTCATTGGTAAAGAAGCCTCCGCATGATTTTGAAGATCTGCTCTCCTGCACAAAAAAGTATATTCATGTGGAAAATGCTCGCAATTTTCGAAACGCGGAGAAAGTAAATGCAAGAAAGGATAAGAAGCCAAAGGAGCGTGGAAGAGATCCACAGAAAAGGCAAAAATCAGAGGACAAAATAAGATTCACTTATGATTCTCGCAGGCCTTTTGAGAGGTTAGAAAGAGAAGAAAGGTCTTACACTCCATTGACAAGATAGCCTGGTGTCTTCTTCCTGCCTAGGTCGAAAGACCCACTAAGACACCCAAAGTCAGATAAGTTTTGCAAGTTCCTTAATGACTATGGTCATACTACGAATGATTGTCGCAATCTCAAGATGGCGATCAAAAAATTGATCAAAGAAGGACATCTTTTGGAGTACGTAAAGAAGGAAGCTGATAGAGTTTATAAAAGAAGAAGGGAAGAGAATAAAGAAAGAGCTCCAGAGCAACCCCCAACTCTCCCAGAGAAGAACCCGCCCCGAAGAGAGACCATCAACATGATTTATGGTGGACCGATATCGGGGGATTCAAACAGAGCTCGAAAGTCTTATGTTAGAGGAGGAATGCTGGCAGAATGGAACGTACTTATGAAAATTTAAGAAATGCAAGCATGTCCAAGTGTTTCTTTTTTATCAGAAGACGCCGCACCCATGGTCGAGCCAAATGATGATGCGCTGATCATCACTGAGGGCATTGAAAATTACGATGTGAAAAGGGTGTTTGCGGACCACCAGAATCGTTGTGAATGTAATGTTTTTTGAGTGTTTCAAGCAACTGCACACAGAGGCGTACCTTAGACCTGTAGCTACAGCTTCGCAGGAGAAATGGTTATGCCCCTAGGCTCAGTAACATTGATTTTTTCCTTGGGAGAAGAGGGGATAAGGATGGCGAAGCCTGTCAACTTCCTTATAGTTGACACAACATCGGCGTACAACAGTATTATTGGCAGACCTGCGCTCATTGCCTTTCAAGCCGTAGTCTCCACTTGTTACATGAAGATAAAGTTTTCGATTGGAGACATGGTGGGACAAGTAGTGGGTTGCCAGGATATGTCATGAAATTTTTACCTTCAATCGTTGAAAGAAGGAGAATCAAAAAGGAAAACTCTATCTCCTCGCGAGGGATTGTTAGGGTCCCGGATAGAGCAGGTGTAGTGTATGGGGGGGGGGGGGATACACCACACTACAACTTTTTGCGCGTTCTGTTAGAACAAAATGTCGAGACAACTTCTGTGTCGGACATAAGACTGTGAAGTGTGACAGATTGTGATCTGTCCAAGTTGGGTTCTCGACACAGAGCATGAGTGATCTGTCTGTGGAGTAGAAAGACTAGCAGCTAGCTGGAGCATACTAGACGATCTCTCCAAACATAGATCGTGTGCAGAAGCTGTGTGTTTGTTGATCTGCTCTACACTTATAAAATATTTGTTATTACTGAGTGTTCTTTAAGAGATTAATTCAAATGCACAACTCGCAGATTGTGATATGCTCGCTGGTGAGGGATAAACAGAGAATCAAAACAATGCAATGCAAAATATAAAAGAACACACTATATTTAACGTGATTCGGGAAACTCCCTTACGTCCACGATAGATCAAGCTAGACCAATGAATCCCTTAACCTCAGATTCTTCACTTATTTATCCTCGTTAAGTATGATTTTGCTCTCGCTTATTTATAATCGTTGAGGATGAGATTACAACTCACTTATTTAAATTCACTGAGTACGAGATCAGGTTCGGGTAAATATTAGATTTCCTCCAAAGCTTTAGGGCTATGAAGGATACTAGAACTATGGCTATGAAAGCTCTAAGCTATTGTAAGTTCTAGTGGGTTACTCCAGATAGGTGTTTAAATATCTCTAAATTACAACATTGATGGATATATATGAGAACTAATCTAGTGTTGAATATCTTTGATGGAGATATTCTGGGTAATTACACGAATGTTCGAACACCTTCTACGTGGAGCTGGCTGAAGTATATATAGGTTAATTTGAATTCTAGTCGTTCTGAGTCTTTGCAGCTTTTGCAGATAGCATTAAATGCTCTTTTGAGCGTTGGCTGCTGACTTTACTTCTAGCCTTTGGAGTCTATCCTACGTGTCATCTGACGTGGAATGGACATGTTAGCTGTGATCTATTTAGGTAGATTTGTAGCTTCCTCCATTCTGTGTTGAGCAGCTCGTGTGATGTTCTGTTGGTAAACATAACGTCTTTGATAAACCTTGAGTTGTATCCTCACTTTATGTTGATCAATCTGTTAGACACAGATTGACACTCTTGCATTCTGCTTCTCGATCCACCTCTCCATCTGTGATCTACTGTGTTATATTGAAATCACATTCTGCTCTTCTATCCTCTGGTCTTCTATGAAGTGGCCTCGTCTTCTGGTTAGTGAGCTGTTCTGCATCACCACGTTCTGTGTTGATCATATGCTCTCTCCATCTGTGCTTATGCACTGTGAATGCTCTTATAAATAAGTCTAGATAGAACATGGATTAAGTCCTATAGACAGATCGTTACTTACGTTTTGTCTTAAACATTTTGGCTTAATCTTTTACAGCATCATGATCCTATAACACAGATCGAGACTCACGATCTATCCTTACAGATTGATCATATGCTCTAATACATAAACTAAATAAGATCAAGCTCTATATGATAGGTTGTTATATCATTAACCTATCTTTATACATGTTAGATGATTTGCTATGGAGAACACAGTAGACTACTTATGGACACGATATGTCTTTCATCGATCTTTGCCTACTTAGTCTTCTGTGAGGTCTAATTAAGCTAAACATAGAAGACTACCTGTGGAAATTATCTGTCTTTTTACACTTAGTCTTCTGCAGAATTTAACTATGCTAGACATTAAAACATAAATCATAAGCATCACATAACAATGAATAAGCACACAGAATGAATCAAACATCTCAACACTATAATGGTTTCACATGCATCATCAAAACCAAAGTAACAGCATTAGTAACATCAAATAGGTTCCTAACAGGGATGTCAAAGGTCTGAGGGACGTGAGGAGAAAAGAAAGAAGAAAGAAAATGACGTAGTGGAAGCTCCCTCTCAAAAAATAATACCAATGGAAGAGCTCATGAGCGTAGAGCTCTACCCACACACAATGGGTTTTGTTACCCATGTGGGCACACAAATGAAGGAATCAGAGGTCAGGTCAATAATGGAATGCCTTAGAAGAAACGCAGACATTTTTGCATTCAAATCATCAGACATTACCTGAGTTAGCATAAATATTGCGCTCCATTTTCTAAACGTGGATCCCACAGTGAAGCCAGTAAAGTAGAAACTTAGGCAATTCAGGCCTGAAAAAGATGAAGCCATTAGAGAAGAAGTGAAAAAGTTGTTAGAGGCTGGCCACGTAAGTGAGGTGCAATTTCTCGTTTGGCTTTCAAATGCTGTAATGGTCAAAAGTAGCAATGGAAAATGGAGGATGTGTAATGATTTTAGGGACTTGAATAAAGCTTTTCCTAAGGATCATTACCCATTGCCTAGAATTGATCAATTTGTGGAGTCTACCTCTGGTTTCCAACTCTTTTCCATGATGGATGCATATGAAAGGTATTATCAAATCAAAATGAATCCAACACATGTGCCCAAGTGTGCTTTCGGGGTCTACGCGGGAAGTTTTGGATATACTAGCATGCCTTTTGGTTTGAAAAATACGGGGGCCACCTATCAAAGAATGATGGACACAATTTTTAAGAACCAAATTGGCAGGAATATGCAAGTTTCTGTTGATGACATTCTAATCAGGAGCTTTGAAGAGGAAGCACACGCAACAAACCTGGAAGAGGTCTTCTCGGTGCCGAGAAAATTTGGTTTAAGGATGAATCCAACCAAGTGTGCATTTGGCGTGAAATCAGAAAAGTTTTTGGGATACATGGTTACTCGCAAGGGAATCGAGGTTAATCAAGCGGAAGTGCAGGAGGTTTTGGACATGTCGCCACCCAGAACCATGAGAGAAATATAAAGTCTTAACGGTAGAATTGCAACTCTGAGTAGATTTATTGCTAGATCTACAGAACGAAGCTTGCTCTTCTTCAAGGTGCTGCGTAAGGGAGCAAGTTTTGAATGGTTAGAGGAATGCCAGAGGGCGTTTCAAGAATTAAATGAACATTTTGCAAATTTTCCGCTGCTCACAAAGCCAGAGTCTGGGGAGGAAGTTTTTCTATACTTCGTGGTAGGGGAAGCTTTCGTGAGCTCAGTGTTATTGTGAGAAAACGAGGGCCATCAGAAGCCAGTCTATTATGTGAGTAAAATGATACATGGACCAGAGCTGAGATATTCATACATCGAGAAGGTAGCTATGGCAGTCATGGTAGCTGCAAGGAGGCTTAGGCCTTATTTTCTATCTCATCGAGTAGTAGTAAAAAATAATCTTCTTTCAAGCAAAGCATTGGAAGACTAGATCTCTCGGGAAGAATGGTTAAATGGGCCGTAAAGGACATGGAGTTTGAAAGCAGAACTGTTATCAAAGCTCAAGCCTTGACACATTTTCTCCAAGAAACTACAAGGCCTCAAAAGGAAGAGGTTTGGGAAGTATATGTGGATGTCTCGGTTATGAAGGATGGAGCAGGAGTGGATATATTCATTATAAGCCCGAAAAAAGAGCAGTTGCATTTTGCAATTAAATTCTATTTCAAAATAACAAACAATGAAGAAGAATTTGAGGCTTTGGTTAGAGCAATGAGGATATTGAAACAACTCTCAACGCAAGAGGTGATTGCATATTTTGATTCTCAACTAGTTTCCCAACAAGTTCTGGGCACCTGTGAGTGAAAAGAGGAAAAAGAGGAAAAAGATGGTGTCGTATGGAAATCAAATAGATAGTTTGAAGAAAATTTTTGCGAAGTTTGATGTGAAGCAAATGCCAAGGGAAGAAAATATAGAGGCTGACGGCCTCGCATGAATAGCCAGCGCCGCAGATCACTTCTGACATGGAGAAATTACCCTCCTCTGAGTAGAGCAGAAATTACATGGCCAAAGTTTTCTGCTCTACTCAGAGGAGGGTAATTTCTCCATGTCAGAAGTGATCTGCGGCGCTGGCTATTCGTGCGAGGCCGTCAGCCTCTATATTATTTGATATAATAGGAAAGTTTCCAGCCGCCTCTGGTGGCAGAGCTTTTCTCATTGTAGTCGTGGACTATTTCACTAAGTGGTCATAAGCAGAAGCGATTGCAAAAATTGATAAGATGACCATTCAAAAATTTATATGGAAAAATATGTGATGTAGATTTGGCATTCCCAGAGTTCTGATCTCGGATAATGGAACTCAGTTCACGGGTGCCATGATCCAGAGCTGGTGTAAGGAGATGAAAATCAAGCATAAGTTTGTCTCCGTAGCTCAACCCCAAGCTAATGGTCAAGTTGAGGTGACTAACAGAACTCTGTTAGATGGAATTAAAACAAAGCTTGAGGGAGCCAGAGGCAACTGGGTTGAAGAAATAGACTAGGTTCTGTGGTCTTACAGAACTAGTCCAAAGACCTCTACTAGAGAGAGGACTTTTAATCTGGTATATGGTTCTGCAGCAGTAGTGCCAACAGAGGTGGGAATGGATTCTCTAAGAATTTTGAAATATCAAGAATTCAAAAATCAAGGAAGGTTGAGAGAAGAGCTAGACTTGATAGAGGAAAGAAGAGAAAAGGCTTGGCTCAAAACCGAGCTCAACAAGAAGTAGATCCAAAAAATATATAACAAGAAGATGCAAGGAAGGAAATTTGACAAAGGGGATTTGGTTCTGCGCAGAGCAGATTCTTTAAAGCCAACTAGAAAATTAGAGCCTAATTGGAAGGGTCCATTCATCGTAAACGAGGTTCTGCAAGGCGGTGCTTATCGATTAGTTGACCACGAAGAAAAGGAATTGCATAGACCATGGAATGTGGTGACGTTGAAAAAATTTTATGTATAGAATTGGTATATATTTTTCTCTTAAAAGAGCTTGTCGTTCGTGTAATTTTTAGTGTTTTCCATTACTTGTATGACATTTTATATGCCAAAAGTGTTTGAAAATGATATTAATGGAATTCAAAGTTTATGAGTTCTTAAAATTTCTTTCTATAAGATTGCTTTGCAGGAACATATATATCTATATATGTGTGTGTGTGTGAACATAATAAGACATTCATGCACAAGTTAAGACAAGAAAGCATTATAAGGCCATAAGAAATAACGAGTAAATAAGGATATGGACGAAGTAGAATAGATAAATTCCCAAAATATTATATACAAAGGCAAAAAAGAAGTAAACAGACAACATAAAAAGTAACATTGTTTAAGAGAAGAAAAGTTAAATATTGTTGGAAGGATTGGGAACATATTTTGAAACACGAAGCCGATCCCACACACGACATAAGAAAGGTTGCATTTAAGCTGGAGAAGGTTGGGACTCTCTCGATTGCGAGACCTCGCCAGAGGTTTCCTTATTGCCCACCTCTTCTGCTGAATTTTGCACCTTGGTGGCATGAGGTTCAGAAGCACTATCTTTGGGCTCTGAGGCCTCTGGCTCTACAATTGGTTCTTTTACGTTTGGCACTCCTTTACCCTGAGTCCTGGTCATGTCCTGCGAAAAGAAGGGGAGAGGTGAGACAAAGGCATTAAGACCAAAGAGAGTGAAATAAACTTAAGGATAGTTCTTACTATTTGCATCAGAAGAGCTAGCCGAGTGATCTTGTTTTGATCAAGTGGCAACACTGGATATATGACAGACCCCCAGCTGGGGTTGAAATAAGAAGCATGGTCAACTTTCAGAAACTCTTCGGCTACATGGCACAAGTTATCCATCCACCAAGAAAAATCCTCTACATTGTTGGGATCAATTTCCAAGGGGGGGGGGGGCAGGGGAGTCCTCCATGAGTTTATCCACTGTCTTCCCCACGTCCACCTCGGTGACTCGCTCAATCTGGCCGAGCTGGGTGCAGGTCTCATTAATGAGATGCACAAACCAAACGGCCAAGGGCTACAAAAGCCTCTCTCGAAATTGATGAGAGTGGAGAAAAGTTTCTGGCAGGTCTAACATGAGGCGCTGGCCCGGGGGACTCAGTAAAATTTGTGAGTGGCAGAGCTCCACTTCGTGCTTTTTCCCTATTTCACAACCATCCCTAATGGCCTCGGTGGCGGTGGAAGTAAAGTTCTGCAGATAAGTGGAATGGTCGTGAGTGGCTTTTTTCTGAAGCTCGTTAACTTGAGCTTTGAGTTTTTGAATGTGTTCGTCAGAAGACCTCTGCAGATTGGCCATGTCCTCGACCATTTGTTGTTTATCGACAAGCAAGATGTCGCGCTCTTTTTCTACTATTTCATGCATCTCGGCCAATTTTTTGATATCCCTCTAAAGGATCTCACAACTCTCCAGTTGGGTGCACATATATTTTTTTTTTGTTTTCTGGCCTTAGCCAGCTCAACGCGCGCCCGATAATGATGAATAGCTCTGCTGCTTAGAGCATTGCAATCATTTAAAGGGAATGAGAAGTGCTCTAAAAGGAGCTATACTTACAGATTATTCATGGAAGCAGCAGATGCCTCTAGGGTAGGCACCCAAGAGGCTGAAATGGTTGGAGAGTCAGAGGTGATGTTAGTGGTACCAAATGCACCAGTTACAGAGACAATGACCTCAATCTTCTTTTCATCAGACTCGATATGGAACCGAGCTGTTTATGCGGCTGCTAGTTCATTTAGTTTCTGGAAGAGCAGATGAGGAGATGAGGAGAAGAGGAGAAAGAAGATATAAAATAAAGAGTATATACCCATAGAGGGTCTCCAGGGGCGACTTGGAAAGATTTCAAAGAATGACAAAACGTCTGGGTCCTTGGTAATTGGCAGTAAGAGGTGTGAATCATATGTTCTAGCTGAGAAGCTATAGTACTAGGAAGGCCAGAGCCTCCAGATCTGATCAGAACTGTTTTGAGATGGAGAATCAGAGGGAATTGTTAGAGTTTGTATACCTCAAAGCATGCTTTATGCTTAGACGATGTATCATACTAGTTTTCAATTGCACTTTAATGAGAATAAATATTTCTATCATTGGTTTGTTATTTATTATTGTTATATATTGAATTGCAAACACGTCCACTAATTACAATTGTAGACTGTGTGGTGGATCAATGATCACGGAAGGTAACACAGTCGGCTCCTTTGTAATATAAAGTCACAGTCTAAACAGACTTGGACAGTCTAGTCGGTAAAGGTTGCGATATCATTTGATGCGAGAGCTGACCTTAGCCCGCAGCATGATGTCGGTATGTATAAGCGGATACACATGCTTTGCGTATACATATTGAGAGGTTTCACAATAAGATAAGTTCTAACATGCTGATACTTAGAACGAGGTCTCAGAAATTAGTTCATTTTTTAATTTGTGACGATGACATTAGTATATGCGGTAAATTATACGTTGCTTTGATTCATCTACGCTTGCGGATTTTTTGTAACTCTAAATGTTGATGTCTTGGGTGGTAGTGATTGGCTTAGCCAGAAGTATTCGACTGTCAGTCGTGCAGAATCGCATCTCGGTGACAAGAGTTGATTAAATCCGCGTGAGGCGTTTAGAAAGGTCTATTGCATAAGAACCCCGACCGGTTGTGAATTTATCCCATATGTAATAATTAAGGTCTGAACCGGTTCACTCACGAATAAATATATTAATTAATTATGAGTTGTCAGCAAACTCAATTAATTAATGGATTTAGAAAATTTTAAACGCGGGAACTAATTAATGACAAAAGGGTTACGTCCGTAATTCGAATGAATCAAGATGAGTTCAATATTTATCATATAGTGAATTTGATAAATATTTATAATAGAACTGCACATTATTGCATTTAGATGAAGTAATTAATTGGAGGATAAATTAATTTAAATTAATTAATTTAAGTCTAAAGGTGGGCCAAATAATTAATTAAATTCAATTGGGCCCAGAGGAGACTTGAAAATTAATTAATCAAATTATGGATTTGTCCAAGTCCAAATTAATTTTAATATAATTCAAAGTTGAATTTAAATTATAGTTGTAACCGTAAGAGATAAAGATGAGGATATGGTTCTATTATTTGGGATCTAATTCATTCTCCTTAGAAGCCTTATCCTAACCCACAATGTCTATTAAAGAAGACACCATGGTGGCCGAAAATCCTCCCTCCTACACACCTAATTTTCGGCCACTCTTAAGAGAAATAAGTCTCTTAACTTTTTTAAAATTGTGAGTATTCAACGCTCCAATTTTTGATGTTGTTTCTCTTAAATTACTAGATAGATTCGTCCACACGATATTCTAGTAAGTAGACCGGGAATATGATAGAATTTTATAGGGTTGGATTCAAGGAGAGAAGGGAAAATTCTTATTTACGTTGTGCAGAAGAAAGAACAACTCTGCATGATTGAACCTGTATGAGAGGCTCATAAATGCGTAGGATCCATAGGTTTATAAATCATATAAATAATTAATTTTTGACATTTAATACCATGTAGGAGAATATAATTGCGGAATTAAAATATTATACCTTCTCCTTTGCTAGTCCTTCCCTTGCGGAGAAACGAACTAATTCGTTAGCAACGAACCGCAATCTACACCGATGGAATCTCCCGTTGATCTCCATGAATCATACCTCGAAAAATTTAAGAGAACAATAACGAAAATTAGAGTGTTGAATACTCTTAAATTTTTGAAAATATAGAGTATAAAAATACTCAAAGTGGCCGATTTTCCTAGGGTGTGTATAGGATAAAAATCGAAAAAATCGGGCACTCTTAGTCCTCTATTTATAAATATTTTGGGTTAGGTTAGGGTTTATAAAATGAATGGATAAAATCTCAAATAATAGAATTAATTTCTACTTTTATCTCTCTACAATTCCATCTATTATTCAAATTTGAATTTTGAATAATCCAAAATTAATTTGACTTAGTCAAATCCAAAACTTAATTAAATTTAATTTCCCAGTCATTTTGACCCAATTAAATTTAATTAATTGTTTGGTCAAACTTAGACTTAAATTAATTAATATATTTAAGTTAATTTGACATCAAATTAATTACTCTATGAAAATGCAATAAAGTGTAATTCCATTATAAATATTTATCGACTACACTATAGGATAAAATTGAATTTATCTTGATCCATTCAAATTATGGATGTAGCCCTCTTGTCATTAATTATTTTCCACGTTTAAAATTTATTAAATTCATTAATTAATTAAGTTTGCTAACAACTCACAATTAATTAATATATTTATTCGTGAGTGAGTGATCCGGTTCAGACATTAATTATTACACAAATTCCAACCGACCGGGTTTCTTATGCAAAAAATCTTTATGAATGTCTCACGCGAATTTAATCAACTCGTGTCACTGAGACACGATTCTGTACGATTGACAGTCGAGCACTTCTAGCTAAGCCAATCACTACCGCCTAAGACATCACTGTTTTGGATTACGAAAAACCACCCGCAAGCGTAGTTTAATCAAAGGAGCATATAATCAACCGTTTATACTAATGTTATCGTCAAAGATTAATAAATGAACTAATTTCCGAGTTCTCGTTCTAAGTATCAGCAAGTAGAACTTATCTCACTGTGAAACCTCTCAATATGTATACGCAAAACATGTGTATCAGCTTATACATACCAATATCACTCTTCGGGCTAAGGTTAGCTCTCGCATCAAATGATACCGCACTATTTACCGATTAGAATGTCCAAGTCTGTCAAGGCTGTGAGTTTTATATTACAAAGGATCCAACTGTGTTACCTTCTGTAATCATCGATCCACCACCACCACACAGTCTACAATTGCAGTAAATGGACTTGTTTGTAATTCAATATATAAAGATAATAAATAACAAACCAATGATAGAAACATTTATTCTCATTAAATGGAATTGAAAACAAGTCTGATACATCGTCCAAGCATAAAGCATGCTTTGAGGTATACAAACCCTAACACTGCAGTATTTTCAAATCCATACAGAGAGAGGAAAATATGGAAGAAGGCAGCTTTACGAATGGACATAGGGTTTAGTTGGTTGAAAGGGACATTGTAATGAGTAAAAAGATCACATAAAAAAAAATTAGAAATTGGTAATCGAAGTCCGGCATCGAACTGTTTGCACCAGATGATGGCAGAGGGGGCTACTATGTTATCAGGGCGTTCGTCTCTATCGGATAAACAAAACCGATAATCGTTAGTCGGACCAAGAAGGCGACGAAGAGAGCAGAGAGCGCTCTCAGTCGTGCTTGAACAGGGGAAATCATCTAGGTTTGGGGCAGACATTTCAGGAAGAGAAGCAAGAAGATGATACATTCGAAAGTTGAGGAGAACTCTGGGAGAAAGAGAGCGTCGGGAAATAAACACCAACCAGAGCTTGAACAGAGAAAAGAAATTCTGAGGCTTTAGGATTTTACTTGAACATATGATGGATAGATGATAAGGAATGGTCAATTGTGAGAAAATTTTCGATGTATGGGGTTTCCCGTATTTATAGAGGGGAATGGGAAGGCAAGGTGTCGACCTCTGATACGTGTAGGACCAGGATTAAAAGTAACTTTTTTTATCCTTAGGTTCGGTCAAAGCGACGGTTGACCGTCTCGAGGTATGTCAAAAAAAGCAACCTCGAAACAGTGCAGTAACTGCAAAAGTAAAAAGGGTTGTGACGTTTGAAAAGACAAACATCTATTTCCGTATTACTTTTTAAAACTAGAAAAGGTGTAAAATTACACTTTTGCCCCTCCCAAATTTGAAAAAAGGCGGAAAAAGGCAGACCCTATATATGTTCTTCAGAGGAGGGTAAATTTTGAGTAAAAAGTAGCTCTGAAAAAGTTAGTATCTCAGAAGCGTTGCAGACCACTTCTGAGACTTTTTTAGGGGGGGGGGAGAAGCTTATATGGATAAATATTAGCATAGCTTATAATACTCCCTCCGTCCCGGTTAAGATGAGGCGTTGCTTTTATAAACGATAATTAAAGAGTATACTTAAAGTTGAAAAGAGTATAAAGTGATGATAGAAATATATACTTCCTCCGTCCCCAAATATAAAAACCACATAGCAATACAATTAATAATTTCCACTATTTACCCCTAATGATTGTATAGAAAAAACATAAAAAGTAAAATTAATTCAATGATGAAATGGGTAAAATTGGAAATTTAATACTCCCTCCGTTCACCAATGTCGTTAACGTTTTGCCATTTCGGGCCGTCCACCAATGTTGTTAACACTTAAAAGTTTCCTTTTTTGGACATACCTTTTTACCCTTTTACCCTTACTAACTCCACTAAATTTTTATCCTTTTGCCCTTTTACCCTTACTAACTACACTAACTTTTTACTTTTTACTTTCCACTATCTCCACTTCTACATTTTTCCACAAAGTCAAAATAATACATTAAAACCTGTGTCGGGTCAAAATGTTAACCACATTCGTGGACGGAGGGAGTACTACTTTTGTCTTGATTCTTGTAATATGACACTTATTGATGGACAAATGTTTTTTCCTCAGGGGACACTTATTGGGGGACAGATGGAGTATTATTTTAATTTTTGTATGTATAAAATTATCCAAAAAAGGAAACGCCTCAACTTTTTTGGGATGGCCCAAAATGGTATACGCCTCATCTTAGTTGGGATGGAGGGAATATAAGCTATTTTATTAAAATATGTCACTTACAAATGTTTTCTGGTAGTTCTTATGAGGTATGTGATGGTAGAGCCCTTATAACATAAGAGGTCTTAAGTGCAGTGCTAATATGCTCTGGGCAGTAGAGCTCAACTAGCTATTAATGGGCTTTTCATGATAACTGTCTTGGGCCCAAAAAGCTCTTCTTTGTCTTATATGAGCTCCGCGGGTCTAGACCAATGAGAGGAACGTGAATAACAACCTGACACGTGTCAGAGCTTTACTGACACACGCCAGAACCACTACTGACGTGGCTCTGCGCAATTGGAGAGGATTTAACAACTTGCATTATGGTATCAAAGGTTGTTATCTAGGTAACATTATTCTTTTACCCTTTATATCTTACACTATATATACCTCATTCATTTTCTTTGCTAAGGTTAGCTACATCCTTAACACTTACTCTATCATGACTGCCCTTCGCTAAGGATAGCGAAGTCGGGAAACCGTGAATAAGGGAAGGATTAAAGAAGCGGGGATAGAAAAGGGGTTGATGGAATATCGGTGGAACTGAAAGATACTTCAATAATATAGATGATTCATAGCATATAATTCGGTTCTAGAGTTACCGATAAGTTGAACTGAGGCTAAAAGAAAGTCTAACATAAGTTCATAACAAGAAACATCAACATTTGCAGCGGAAATATGATCTAATTAAAGTTTACATGTATGAGGACATGTAAACCCCCAAGAGTTCAAAATAGCAAACGAGATCAACAAAGCCTTGTAGAGCACTTCCTCCCATCATAGTTCAACCTGCACATTGAGAAATATATGCATGGCTGAGTACAAAAGTACTCAGTAGACACATTGTTTAGCCCATTTTCGATCCCGTTTCTCTCGTATTTTTGGTCCTTAATATCTTATTTTTAATTGCTTCTCATACTCTTTGTTCTAGTTTATCTTCTCGTTCTCATATGTCATATTGTAGGTCGGGAGTCAAGACAAAATGGAAGTTTGTAAGCATTGAAACGAGAAACAGGAACTGAAGTGCAAAAAAATATGAAGTGAAGACAGTGCGCGGGAGTAGTGATCACTACCCCCTAGTGATCACTAGGGCACCCAGGCAGAACGCAGGGGTAGTGATCACTACCCCCTTAGTGATCACTAGGGCACCCAAACAGAACGCGGGGGTAGCGAGCGCTACCCCCCTAGAGGTCGCTGGCCATCAAAGAGGGAGCGGATAGAGAGGCGGCCTAGTGACCGCTAGCCCCCTTCATGTCGTTCCAAGACAGAGAGCCAAGGTAGCGAGCGCTACCCTGGCGGGATTCTTCTCCTATTTAAACCTCCACGCGTGATTTTTCAAATCATCTTACATTCTACCATTCTAGGGTTTTAGACCACGAGAGAAAACATATAGTCTAGATTTCGATTCCATAGTTCGTTCTGTAATTTCAATTTGTGGATTCGTTTGTAATTCAAACCCGGAGACTTTTTAATGCATTGATTTTCCATTCAATTAGTGAGTTCCTATTGCTTTCTTTATTGCTTTATGTTTTCCTTTCTTCGTACTCTTTTCTTAATTAATTTCCAATTCGTAATTCAAAATCTATTGATCATGTTAATTAATCAATCCAATGCGTGTTTAGATTTCTTTCCTTTAATTTCAGGTTCTTAGATTTAAGATTTAATTGCTTTATTAATTCTTGCCTAGATAATTCGTACTTTCATTTCTTTAATCTTATTCGTCTAGATAAATTAATTAGAGTAGTTAAAAACCAAAACTCATTCTTTTACTGTTTCTGTTTGGTAACGTAGATGAAGCACACATGAAGAAAATGCATTCTTACAATATAATTGTCATGCCATGTCGAGTGAAACATATGGATTTTGTCTTTAAAGCACCTACGTTCACTAAATTAATCTTGTGAAACCTAAATTTCGACAGCTGTCTAAGTTCTTTAGTAATCTACCATATATGTATCTTGTGTGTATCGGGAAGGTGGCCACCTTCCGCGGACACTTGACCGGTCAACATCTTCGTCGACTCACAGTCATATTGTGTACACTAGTTCGAGCGGGGTTGCTTACCCACTGGAACCTGAATTCAATTGATCATAGCAGATAGGTATCATAAAAAGCATAAAACATTTTATGGCAGACAATACTTGAAATATCAATTTCAATTCAAGGCTTTTGAAAAGAAATAACATAAATACGCATAGGCGCACACATTTTGATTTTTGAATAAGAAAGCCTACCTGGAGTGATTTTCTTCTACTAAGCTTCTTCTCTTCTCGACTTCAGACTCTTACTTCAATAGTAACCTTTGATTAAACCTCATAGTGAGATACTCAAACTAAGTATTAAAATTTATTCTTATGTGGAAGGAAATATTATTTTATTATTTTGAGGATTATTCTCGTGTCTTAATTCCGCTAGTATTTAAGTACTTAAATTAATTCGTTAATATTCTCAGGATTTAAAAATCAAGCCATGATAAATAAATCCTAATTTATTCCCTAATTCACCCGATTTAATAATGGGAGATATAATTATTAATAAGGATTATTTATGAAAAATACCATATAGTATAACTTCAACATGAAAAATGCCCTATTTGTAACTTTTATATGAAAAATACCCAAAAATTCAAAATTACTCTTAAATTTACTATTAAATCACACCATATTCATGTTACATTAATTTTGTATGAAATCATGTTGTATTTTTTGTGGTATATATATATATATATTTGAATTTTATATTTAATCTTTGATTTAATTGAATTTGATTTAATTAGTACATGATTTTAACGTATTATTTAAATAAAAAAAAATTAAGAATATACACAAAAACAAAAACCCGGTCGGTTAAAACAAAACCTGGTCGTATTAAAACAAAACCCGAC